>CAEGAF010055434.1:0-15896 GCA_903067075.1 Micropoecilia bifurca | reverse complement strand
AACGTGTTACGTATCACGTTATAACGTGATACGTATCACGTTTTAACGTGTTACGTATCACGTTTTAACGTGATACTA
Organism: Micropoecilia bifurca; assembly: GCA_903067075.1. Taxonomy (NCBI): domain Eukaryota; kingdom Metazoa; phylum Chordata; class Actinopteri; order Cyprinodontiformes; family Poeciliidae; genus Micropoecilia; species Micropoecilia bifurca. Next base: position 15,818 of record CAEGAF010055434.1, on the reverse strand, counting down.
TCACGTTTTAACGTGATATGTATCACGTTTTAACAAGATACATATCACGTTATAACGTGATAGCGCTCGAATTTTTTTTTTCCTGCGTGACAGCAATGCGCTTCCGTATTAATGTCTTAAGGAAAGGTAAAGACTTAGAACGCAGCACAGGACACAGCTTGAGATAAACACACTGAGTACTGAAAGGGTAAAGTGGCTTTAAATTAGGCCTGTCGCGATAAACGGTAAATCAATTAATCGTACGATAAAAAACCCTATCGCGATCATTTTAATTATCGTCTTTATCGTCTCTTCCTGCCTTTAGCGTAAGGTCCTAGCTGAATGAAAATCATTATAACATATTTATGTTAGTTAACGAAGAACAGCTGAAAACTTACCTGTCCGTGTTGTGCCGTTTCAGCTGTTTGGGATTCCCATGGTAATTTCTCCTCAGAAAGCAGGAGGAGAATCCACGCTTTCTGATTGGCTGCCTGTCACATTCAGCGTTAAGCTCCCAGTCGGGGAAAACCCCTGATTTAGATCAGAGCGGCAACTACTAATACCTTTGGAATCCCCCCCCCCCTCCTACCCCCTCAACAAAATTTCTTGAGACGATATTATCGTTTATCGCGATAATTTCTTTAGAGAATTAATCGACCAGCAAAATCTGTTATCGTGACAGGTCTACTTTAAATATAATATTTTTTTAAACTAAAAGCCGATGTGGCTAGTGGGATGAAGAGGTATGTGACAAGAAAACACTAGAAAGTCTGACATGTTGGCTCAAAACATGTCGCCACACACAAACACAGACAGTCTGCCGGCGTATTGGATGACTCACAGCCGGATTGGGACACAGGTCAGCAGGCCCAAAAGGAAAATTCTTCTGCTTTGCATCTTGTTGGACGGTGTGTGTATGTGTGTGTGTGTGTGTGTGTATGTGTGTGTGTGTGTGTTTGGCTGGCGTCGGTCTGTGCTGTTTTCTTGCTGGGGTAAGTCTCTGCCATCTGTCCACGCTGTGAGGCCGTGACAGTCAGGAGGACACCGGTGCCAAGTCAGACATGAAAGCAGCCGTCGCACAATCACAAGCAGACGCAAGAGAGTCCGGACAGCTGCTCCCCGAGACGCTGAGACAGAAGTAAACGTCTTTTGAAAGAAGTTCGCGGTGAAACTCATTGGGAGAAATCTCCGTTGCATGTGTCTTGCATGTTTTGTCATCACTGTAGACTTTTCTTTGGTTTGCTTCAGGTTTAAGGAGTTCGAGAAAATAACCAGGAACGCCATAAGAGATCAAGATGGATGAACTTTACTAGAATCAGCAAGAGGGGTTCTGAATTAAAACACCAGTTAAAACACCAGAAAAGATCAATCAGAGAACACAGAGAAAGATTTGCTCAATAAAAAATAAATATTGAGATTAGAAATATTGAAATATGGAAGATTTAAGAGCTGGGGGATAACTCTTTATGAGGCAAATAGAGGGATCCTTGAAACTCCTGGATCTGACTTAAGGTTTAGATCAACTCACTGCTTTTCCATCCAATAAGGATACCTGATCAACTCATGTTTTCTACTTGTTTCACACTAAAGGTTGAAGCTAAAAGCAGACAGAATCACTTTAAAGGGATTATGTGCTTCACTGGATGACCTTCTTCCTCACATTTGTAACAGGTTTTCTTCATTTTACCTGTAATCCATGAACTGTGCTCATCTCTGATGAAAGGAAGGAGAATCGTGCAGAAGAGCAGATTCAACTCGCCTCATGTGTCCCATGTGTCCAATACTTGTTTTAATCCCCCCAAAACATTTAACTCTTTGTTCCGATGTGGAATAAAAGCTGTTTTTTTTTCTTAGTTATTATCAACTCTAGTTGTTTGCTCCGTATGATGCCCTGCATAAAATATTCTTAACTTTTCAAAACTTCTTAACTTTCTGTCACATGACTGTAACACTTTAATATCTTTATTTAGAATTTATCTGAGAGATCAACATAATGTTAAAAAAAAGTTTATTTCCACATTTTTGACTAAAAACCTGAAAGGTGACATGCATTTATAATGGTTTTTGTCTCCATTTCTTTGGGTTTCTAGAGGCTGAGTTTTCATTCTTCTTGGCAAAATAGCTTGAGCTCAGTTAGACTGAATGTCTGTGAGTATGACTTAGTTCTGCCGCAAACAGGCCTTTCACAATAGACAATAAATCAATTAATCACATGAGAAATTAAAACGAGTTCAATCATTTCCATTTGCATAATTTGTTGTTTTTTCTTTTCACTGAATGGCAGAAGCCTGGTGTTTTGGTCTCAATGACAATTTTGTTTACAGAGACTTCATAATTCGTTTACATTTGTTGTTTCTGTTTTTTTTTATATTGATAATGTCTTCCAGTTCCAGAATCAAAAGTTAAAATGTATTGATCTTTGAGTACATTAATGTACTTGCATTATTGTTATGCCATCACGATTATATCACTTGAAAATGGTACCAAAACAATAAGATCATCCTCCTGTAGGACAACTTATCATCCATCAATATTTGCTATTGTGACACACATAGCCACAAATTCCCATCTTGTTTACCAATAACTGGTTCAGGATATTTGGTTGCAAAGCACTTCTCAAAACACATTATCCACATTTTATTTCGAACTTCAGAGCGTTTACAAAGCATAATGTGAAGGAACTGTGTGATTTTCCTTTACAAAAATAAATAGCATTTGCTTCAAACCAAACAAAAAAATAATAATAATAATCACAACTCTGTGAGATTCGCTGAGGTCGCAAGTAATTTGCTCTCTTGCTGATTGCAGCTCATGGCTATTGATTGCGTTGAAACGCTCGCCGTGTGTGCAGAGATGCTCCTGATGAGAATAACTGGATGTGAAGGATAAAATAATTAAAAGGTTCCTCGTCTTCAGAGATCTACGTGAAATATTGATCTAATTAAAACCTGCTGGCAGAAACCCTTGGGCAGGAAGACCAAACCTGGTGTGTGCAGATTGGATGTTGCTCCTATGTACAGAAAGCACCCGGAAGATTACAAGAAGCTTTATTAGTTTCCATCCGTTCCTACCGTGATGAACAGTTAAATGGAGAAAGACCAGAAGCTGGAGGAGAGGGAGAGATGAGAGAGTGACTGACCCGGCATCGCACTTCTCTCAAATTTATTCCAGTACTTTCACACACAAAATAACCTTTCACACAAAAAATAACAAGCTTTTTCTTCTTTTCATGTTGTTACCCTCTGCTGCAGCCGAATATGTGCCTTTGCACTTGCAATTACTCAAAGAGTCAAAGTTTTGCACAAGGCTGCTTGACTGTAATTCTGACTGGAATGATCAGAATGCATAAAAAAATGTAAAGTAACAGATGAATTTTGCATCTAATCACAGACATCAATGTTTTCAGTCTGCACTGCAATTTGAAGTCACCCTCGTTTTGTGACGGTAAATGCAGCCGTGTAAAATACCCGAGAGACCCAGGTGTTTTAATGTTTCTGCATTTGCTTTTCAGACGCGTATACTCTTGGAGAACAATAATTTATTTTGTCTGCAACAAAGGTTTGTATTGTCCTGTTCTTCCCGCTGAGGAACGTATAGGAAAAACATCCTGCACAGAGGACAGAGGAGCTTTAGATGTTTTCTTACTTTGAGGTTCACAAGCTGCAAAACTCAAACTTTTCCACAGGCACGTTTTCAAACCGTGCCCACAGAAGTGAGACTAATAAAATGTGGAGAGCATGAATAAAACCGCTCACGTTATGCTGATCACGCCTCTCCTTATGATTTCTGAATATTAAACGTCTCATATGCAGAGCAGTCTGTGAGGCGATGTTCACGCGTTTCACTTCTTTAGTGTTTGGATGATGGAGAAGTTCTGACTCGCCTCTATTACCATCAGGAACGCGATCCTCCTCCGTCACGTTTACATGACTTTGAGTGTCATGTAACCAGCATCACTTGTAAGTTAAAACATTTTAACTTTGTTTTCCCTTAATTTCTGTGACCATATATAAGACATATAGACTTAAATACATTAACACCTATATTTATATTTTGATAAATATCTAAAAAGAGTTTAAAGAGTACAGACTGGCGACCTGTCCAGGGTGACTCCGCCTCTCACCGGGAACGTCAGCTGGAGATGGACATCAGCAACCCTCCTGACCCCACCAAGGGACAAGGGTGTCAAGAAAATGGATGGATGGATGAGTTTAAAGAGTGGAATAATTCAAGCACAACATATTTAATAAGGTTTTTTGGGACAAATGGTCGACCTTATTTAATTGTTGGTTTCCTGCCGCATGGCTGAATTTTAATCATAGTTCAGACATTTTCTGTATTCTTATTTGTCCATTAGAAAAAGCTTAATGTTTTATGTGTAATTTGGTTTTTTTGTCTTGTTGGAGATAACCAGGGTTTTCTCCACATTAAATGTCTTGTACAAACATGTGGTGGAGCAGAGAAAGTGGAAAGTTTAAAAACTTTCCACTTTCTGAACAAAGAAATCTGCCGTTTTCTTTGTTGCAAAATCCTCCCACGGAAACGCACAGAACCTAATGAAATGAAATTAAAATTTTCCTCCACGCTCCTGTGTGGAAATTTCAAGCATCTGAGCCAAACTGTGACCCTCAGATAAAAGTCTGTCAAAAATCAAGCCCATAATAAACTTAAAAATTGACACTCTGCACACTGTAGTGAGGTTTGGATTTAAACAGTGCTGGTAAGATTGAAATGCTTAGACCTTCAATGACGTCAGTATTTACTGTCAAAACAGGAAATGTAGCTGTTTGGCTTCATCAACTTCAACGATGGACGAGTCAATGACGAGCTCTAAAACGTATGAAAGGTGCAGAAACAGCTCATGGTGGTGGTGGCAGCATCATGCTGAGGCTCAGTTTGCCTACTCAAGGTTTTGGTGTATTGCACAAACATGAAATAATATGGAGGACAACTTCCAAATTCATCGATTATCTCAAGTCAAGACGACCAAAGTTTCTACTCCCTCGTTCCAACAGGACGGCTCATCCCAGTCGGCAGAAACGCTTCAAATGGTAAATGGGCTGCATTTGCATAACGCTTAATCAAGTCCAAGGAGTTCAGAAGTTTTCACTCTACAGTCGGTGTAATGTACAGATTCATCCGTTAATTCACACACTGCAAAGCTGCAAATGACGGGAGCAAAGACGAGAAAGGATTTCTCCAAGGAAATCAAAGTTCAAGAACATTAGAAAATAAAAGTCACAACATCTGTTACGTTCTCCATGATCTTTATGAGTGTTTCTTTAAATGTGTGTTTCACATAGAAATATTAGTCAAGATGTAGTTGCAAAAATTAGTTGAGAGAGCAATCAAACAAACACGTTTAGATTTAGACGTCAGGAAGTGGAAATCAGGCCATTTGCCAGGTGACTTTCTACTTTTTTATGCCCTCCAGCTGCTCTTTCCACAGATAGGAAACGTGAATAACGGCTTTTAGGCCTGCAGGAGAAAAAGGTTACACATTTATGAAGTGCATTGAAGGGTTTGTGGGCTTTGAAGGGAGATTACATATATGCGTGTGTGTGTGTGTGTGTGTGTGTGTGTGTGTGTGTGTGTGTGTGTACTTTGCCATTCACCAAACAGATGCAATTCTATCTCTCTCTCACAGGGCCGTGCCTGTGGTGGAAAAGTAGTCGCAGAGGCGCGATAATGAAACTTTGATAGCCTATCTTTTAGTGAGCCGCCGTGCAAACGGCACAGCCAAGCACCGACAGGAGTTCAGGGTAATGAAATCGGATGGATGGATGGGAATATTACCTGACGGGACGGCGCCTGTGCCTCCACCGTCTCGTTGAATGATAGCCCAGAGTGTGGGGGAGAAAAAAAATGGAGTGAGCGATATTTCCTGTGATTTAAACACACACCCTGTAAGTCGCAGCATATTTCCAGCCATCAGGGGTGGAGCTGGAGAGAGACAGAGCTAAAACAAATTGCTCCCTGCTGGCCTTTTTACTTCAAAGGCTGGTTGCTCAGCTGATAAACCCCGCTGGCCTACCGGTCAGCAGAGATCTGCGAACAGCGGGACTCGGCTGGCCTTCCTCTCATTTGCTTAATGATTCAAGTTGGACCAGCTGGCTTCTCACGGTTACTTTATTTTCTGACAGTTTGTGACTTTATTACCGCCACCACTCCAGCGGTTTTGTACCACCTTTTTGCAGTCTCACAGTTTTATGTTTGTCACAGTTTAGCAGGTGAGGGTCAGCGCGCCGTCTATCAGCGGGAAAAGGCCTCAGCGACTGAGCCGGTCAGAGGCGGCTTTAAATCAGGTTTAGCAAAGCTCTGAACAAAATATCTCATTTTCGTTCTGCCTCTGCCGTTTAGGATCAAAGTACCGGCAACATGTCCCTGCCTTGTATTGAATCTTATATTAAATGTAAGCTTGTTAATTGGTTTGTTTTTAGCTGTTTTTTTTTTTTAAATTGAGGTTATAGTTGAGAACAGCAGGATCAGTATAAAACAGCAACAACCCAAGTCATATCTCTGTTCATCTGCTAAGTGTTTCAGTGCCTCGTATTCACAGCCCTTCACTTTTTGCTGCTACAGCCTTATTGCAAATTGTATTAAATGAATCGCATTCCTCAAAATCCAACACACAAATACCGCATTACGACAGTGTGGGGGAGAAAGCTTCTACAAATTTAGTAAAAATAAAAAACAGGCGGTTTATGTAGATCAAAATTGAGCTGTTTCCATTGATCATCCTTGTAATCCTTAAATTAAGTCCACCTGTGGTAAATTTATTTGATTGGACTTTATTTCCATCTGTACTTCCTCATGTGCCCAGTGTGATATGACAGAAATTAGTTCAAGTTTATGAATTTAACCACAAGCCCTGAAAACTAATGTCTACTGACAATGTTTGCAAAACTGTTTTGAAAATCATGACTTACAAATTGTTCAGTGTTTTTCTAACAGTATTTATAATTGGATTTAATTAACTCTAATGTTAATTGTTAGAGGATAGGTTTGTTTTGCATTCAGCATGTTTTCCCAATTTACTTTATTCCTTTTTGTGATTTGCTCAGCCTTGTTCTGTTCAGTCTTATTTTAGATGTACAATTAGATTATGGTAGTTATTTGCTCCATCAATGCCTGGTCACCATCGTCTTCTTCATCCTTTTCCTCTTCTGTCTATTCTCCAGACTGTTGTATACTTTATGTTCTCCTGTGTCGTGTCTTTTGTAACTCATTCTCTCGCCCCATTAAACTCACCATCATCAGATCTTGCCTGATCGTCTGCTTTTAGGTCCTGCAGCAAACATGAAAGCTGAAAATTGCATCGTCCACTTGACAGAAAATGTGGTGCAGAACAAATTCCCTCTTTTTTTTTTATCTCCTTGCAAACTTTGGACGACCCGGACTTCAATAACAAAGTCCTTCTTAATATTTTTCACCAACACTTCTCCCTCAGGGCGACACTTGACCTTTTTAACACCAGATCATTGAGCTCAAATCTTTCATGGGTCATCATCGGTTTAACCGATTAGCTCTCCGCACAAGAGGAAAGAGCCTTCACAGCAAGTCTGAATGTCGCCGCTGCCAGCGAGGAGTTGATCATAATCGCTGCGACAGGAGTAATCAGGCTGCCAGCTCTCATGAGATGAGATGCTGTGCGTCTCCACGGCAACAGTAAACATTGGCAGAGATGTAACTCTTTAAATTTCAATGCTCTAAATGCCTTTCAGGCATTTCTGAAGATACTGCAACCTTGTTTTGTTTCTTCTTTCTTTCGAAAGCTGTTTAGTGACATGGAAATGGAAAATATGCAAAACTCCTCTTTATTATGAAGACAGATTATGCATAGCGCTTTCATCTGAATGGATAAAAACTGAAATGTTCTGAATGTTTCCGTAGGTGTTAACAAGGGCCTGATGATTTTCTGTGTAGTGTCTGTGGATTAATTTGTGAAAAACATTTTTTTAAAAAGTCGAACCTATGCAGCTACGCATTTTCATTCAGCTTGCCCTTTTCTGTTAATGACGGTTTTACCAAAGCATTCCGGTCAAATAAAAATGGGTGAATTATTTCAAAGATATTATCCCAGTCTTGATAGAGGACATAATTAAGGCTCTTTTCAAATTGAGTGACCTTTAACTGTGTGATTTGTAGCTACTCATTTTGACCTCTAGACCTGCTGAGATGGATTGAAGTGTCCTGCATGCAGAAAGGGCTTGGATAGAAGTTGTTTTTTTTTTCTCTGTTGCATTTTGAAAGTATGTGTTTGTTGAGAAACATCTGAGTCTGTGCAAAGCCAGACACATACTGTGAGGTTGACCACAAAGACAGATTAATTAGAATAAAGCTACACCACAGGGATAATATCGAATACAAGAAATGTTAATTATTTAGTATTTCACATGAAATGTAATCTCCATCCACACGTTTTAGGTAAAGATTTCCCAGCTATGTTTGCCATGTTAAAACGCAGACAAGATCTTGAGCTGTTGAACGTATCGAAGGTTTATTTCTGTCATTTCTCAGGACAGAATTGAAATTCTCAGAAGTGCTTGTTCAGTCTTCGAATCATTACGTCACTCGTGTACATCAACAAAAGCTTTTTCTCACTTCTGGGAAGACGATACAAATGCTTTTGCATGTAATTGTGTTCTATTCTCTGTTTTCTCCTTTCATTTTAAATGGCTCTCTGTTGAATAGTCCTGACCTCCACAACGTTTCAGCATATTTCTATACATTTCCATTAAACTTTTTTTTTCTAAATCCTGGCCAGGTGAAGCCTGCGTTTCTCCAACATGTGTGAAGCATCAGATCAACCAGTTTTTCTGAAATAGCTCAAAGTTGAACCCGCAATTATAACACAATAGTTAAGAAGGTTTCATGTTCACAGTTCAATTCAAAGTGCTTTAAAAGTAAAAGCGTAAATGTGAGTCTTGTCCAATCTGTTGCCAAAATTACAACTTTCAATACTTGTCATTGTCATTTAGCATTAGCATCTCTCCGGAGTGAACTGCTAGATTGACAACATGACTAATCAATATGTCTGTCCCATCTGGACACAAGGTCTCGTCACACTGATGACACGCTTTGACGCAGATGTTCACTTTTGAGTGTGTCACAGTCCGGCTCAGAGGCTGCGACGAAAATGGGATTCACACAGAAAATAAAAATATTTAAACACACAATATAAACGCGTGAAAGTCCACACATGTCATAAGAAGACAAAGATCTTACCTAATGTGGAGATAGTGTGATGTCTGGGACCACCTCGCAGCTTCCAGATGTGTGTTTGATGCAACTGCGATTTCTGCTCTCTACTATGAGACGCCAAAGGAAAATGTCTGACCACCAGTTTTGGACATCAAGTTAATGCAGCAGAAGAAAAACCCAGAAAAGGGGAGTCAAACTCCAGATCGTCAAGGGAAAGAAAAGAATTGAAATCAGCAACCTCAACAAGAAAATGGGGGGGAGGGGGGGAAGCAACAAACTACTTTTGTGATCTTTCCCCAGCAAAATCAGTTCAATTAGAGCCAAAAAGCTTCTTGCACAACTTCACCAACTCCCAAGGTGGGAGGAGAAGTGTTGAGGTGAAGACCCCAGCAACCCGCTCTAGGAAACGACTCGGTTTCAGGAGAAACACGTTTCCACTTGCGTCCTTCATCAGTTTGCCACCAGCTGAAACACACTGGAAATAAAGTTATTTTCTACTGATTAAGGTGTTGATGGAGTCTTCAGCTCACAAAAATCAATTCAGTTCAAATTCAGAAAGCAACAGAGTTTTTACCAGTTGTTTTATTTTCTTTTTCAGACCCTCACTCAACTTGTTTTATCTATATATAGTTACCTATTTTTTACCTGATCAGTCCACAGCATCACTTCCTATAATGTATTATATATTATTCCACAACTCTTTGATATCATTCTTTGTTATTCCTCTTCATATCTCGGCGCACAGAGACGAAGCTCTTTTTATGGCGCGTTTGATCGAGAGCAGACCATCGTTCATACATTCATACCAAACGCTGAAACTTCAGAGCAGCTGATTGTTTTTATTCAGGAGCAAGAAAGACAGACATTCAGTGACATTTATAGTTGCTCTTCTTTTCCATAATAATATTAGTAACACATCTTAGAATGGCATCCATTAACGAGACAGCAGCATCTGGACAACAGATTACATGCAACTTCAAACCCGGATCACATGGCGTGGAACAAGTCACGGGACGAGTTATTTATGACAACACAGCAAAAGTCATGATGCGTCGCAGTTGAAATGGCTCAGAAATGAACAATCATCATCTGTCCTTGTGCCATGAATAAATGCAAATGCAACATCGTTATGTTGTTTTCCTGCTTCTGCTGCCTTTCGAGCTTCAGGTCTGTGCATCTGATTATGGAAGCAGTAATTTAGGAACAATGTTATATTTTAAGACTATTCACAGAAAGCAGCAGGCCTGTAACGCTAATCTGTAGCTTTGTGTTCGTGAGCGGCAAACACAGAGAATTGCCTTTATTATTTCATTATTGTTATATTGTTGTTTATGTCTTTTAGTAAATCATCTAAATTACGTCCTAAAAAGCGGGACATTTTACTGGTTAATTGTTCTAAAAGTAAGTAGTGGCCTAATGAAAGTGCCATGTTATGCCTCCAGGTCCTCGTTTCGCTTATGCTCCACCTGCGTCCCTCAGAGAAAAGAACATCTCTGTTCAAGCTGCTCATATAAAGTATCGACATGTTTTGCTATGAATGCAATTTAATGTCTAACTAAAGTCTGAGTTCTTTTCTTGTTAAATACCAGTTGTATTGATTAAAGTCTTTCTATTTCAGACAAAAAACAAACTACAAAGGTAGATATTGACAAAATGTCTTCTACTTCTAAAGCATGACCTGTTGGAGGGAATGAACAGGAAAATTGAATTAAAATACTGTTTGAAAAATGCTTTTTGAAAGTTAGTTTGGCATGAAAAGAAATGCTGAAGGACACGTTTTGCTTTGTTTGAAACAAGGAGACTTTATGGGCAAAAAAAACCCTTACAAGCTTAATTTTATCCCCAAGAACAGGATCCAAAAGCAAACAAATAAAATTAGGGAGAAAAACTAAGTGGAGGTTTTGTCTGCCTTCTAACAAAGATAATAAAGTAAGCCTTTCATGAAAATTAAAATATGTTTGTAATCTATGTGGGATAGAGAGTCAGGCTTTAACCCAACATGCCAACAGCTGATGTTTTCAGCTACAGGGAGATTTCCACACGTCTTTCAAATCATGTATTTCTTAGTCCAAATAATAATAAAAAATCCTCTTAAATCATAGAAACACAACTGTCTGAATTTTGTTCAAGGTTGCCTCTAAAGTTAAAGTGAGAAATGGATTTCAAATTTCTCCCTTTGACAACAGTTTAGACGAGAACAAAAGTTGAAGTAAGCCGTAGCCGTTATATTTTTACTCATCTCAAAAAATGTTTGAGAACAATTTTTCACTCGTTTTTGTTGTTTTTTGTCTTTCCACAAGATCTCAATCATTATTTCTTCAGTTTATATTGTCGTCTGTACATTCTCATAGTGTGACTGAAATAAAAGGCCTTTATAAATGTACTCTGAGGTATAGAGTTCTCCATTTTCTCTCTTTGTCTCATGTCTGTCCTGTTGGATGTTGTTTCTTCCGTAATGAGAAGCAAAACCCACAGCAGGAAGTTAAACACTATCAATTCAAATTGAGCAGTCAGGTTTTTAGACTCTGGGTTTAAGAAAAGTGCAGCACAGATGAAAGCTGCTGAAAATTAACCATGAACATTTTTTTGGGCTTAGAGAAGAAAAACTGTCTGAAAGCAAGGTTACATTTCTCTGAAGAGCCATTTATCAGAGATGTGAGCTTCTTGCACAGATTTGCATAATAATCCTCCAAAGAGATTTAGATATTCATGAGTTATATCAATTTATATAAAAATGTAGATTTTCTGACTGATCATATTTAATTTTCTGCCTTTCGCTTCACCCAGAAAGTCTCGTCCCAATCTGTTGTTCCGTTACTGCAACACAAACATCTCAACGTTGCATAATAGCGCTGGAATCATGTATGCAAAATTCATAAACCCTACCTTAAAAAGGTACTGAACATACAGTTTATGGAGTATGTAGATGGTGGCAGCCGTCATGTTTTCAGCCATCTGCAAGAAATTACAATTGACATTTTATTTATTTATTTATTTATTTTTTTACAGATGGCTGAAAAGTCGTGCAAGTAAAAATTAACCAATTATCTGCGCAGAGTGACGTCAGCAACGCATTTTACTCAAAGCAGAAAGTTTGTCACATTGCAACATTGATTAGAAAACATTTGCAGTTACCAACACGTCTGATTAAAAAAAAAAAAAAAGCAGCAACAAAAACAAATCTCCATTTGCTGACGATAATTTTCAGGACTTTGCATTCACCACATCTATTTAAGCAGATGAACACTTACGCTAGTTTACATCTACAAAGATTTTCCTCTTTTACAGAGCTTTATATAAAAAGAATGATGGTTTGGAGAATATCGAGCAGAGCGACTGAACAAGGCATTTTTTACATGTAGATACACGACATGTCGGCATAAGCATATTTACATAGAAATCACACAACGAGCTGTGCGCTCCTGCTTTGGCTCGCCTTTAAGTTCCTTCATATAAAAGCTGTAGCTGCTCAGACGTGGCTTCTTGCTGGTTTGGCACAATGATCCACTGCAGCAAACACAAATGGTTCCCTTTATGTACATTCAGAAATTCCTCCAGTTCCTTAGAAGGAGCGCGTCCAATTCTGAGGTCCGCGTTTTCATTTGTCCACCGCGGTGAAATCTGAGGTCTTGCCGCAGCCATACAAAGGCATTCTGAAAAGCTCAGCGGAGGGAAATCGTTTCGAATTTCAACTTCCATTCAGTGAAGTCTCTTTGAAGGCTGAAATACCACGCAGTCTTCCGGCAGCGACAAACACAAACCCTTTCTTTCCGACAATCTTCAGCCAAATCCATCCTCAAAAAGAACATGTGGAGGAAAAGTGGCATGAAGGCCAGCGAACAAAGGCAAACAATTGATTTGTTAGCTCTCCATAAAGCGTTACAGATAAGCTGAGAGCTCGGGGGCCGGAGGTTAGGATTAATAAGGCAGAAAGAACCATATTACCAGGCTGTAAAAGTGGTTTTATAGATCAATCAGTCCTTTTGTCTTGTTACCGGAGAATATTTCTACCTATAAAGCTTACAGTCCTTCTCAAACTACAAAAGTGAGTTTCTTTTAATGATGCCTGATTTTTTTTGTTTTTTTTCCCCCTCCCAACTGTCTCGTTTCTTTGAAGAGGGAATCATTTGTTTCGAATCACAAAGCACGAAGTTGCAGGTTCACGACCCGACTTCCAGCAGAAGTACAGAAGAAAGAAAGCGGTGAAGGTGAGCTGTGCTCCTCCTTGTCGGCCGTGTTTCTGTGTTTTGAGGCTTTGCTTGTGTGGTTTCCGTGCACTAATTATAGCCCTGTGGTGACCTGCGTGACCTCAGAGTTGAGATCGTCGTTGGCAGCTCCTCCGCAGCAGCGGGAGTCCACCGACGACCCCTCCAAGGCTAGTCATACCTGCAGAAAGAAAAAAAAAGATATTTCTGTGTCACCTCTGGGTGATTCCTCCTCCATTTGTCTCTCCAAGCTGCAAACTTCTGACTCTGGGCCAGTGAAGGGCGAAGGAACAGACAGTCACAGGTGACGGTTTAGTAGAAAAGCTTTAACAGGTTTTATCTTTAAGATTTATTTCTGCTCACAGAGCCGTTGGATACCTGCTGATTGGATCTCTCGCTCGTGTTTGTGCCATTGTGCTCGCGCCTGGGGACCTTGCGGCTGGTGGCTCCGGTTCTGGATGAGTTTGGCATTTCCAGCACCGAAGCGCTCGGGGTGCAGAACTCACGGAAGCAACGCTTGAAGTTCTCGTCCAGGTAGCCGTAAAGAACGGGGTTCAGACTACTGAGGGGTGGGAGGACAGGAGAAACGGTCAAATGTTGGTGAAATCAACTTTCACTGAAAATCAAAAAAATCAAAATGAGTCTTTTTTTTAAATTTATGTTAACTACATTGGGTTGTGGAAAAACTGTGAGAGGCACATCTTGACAAAACATGCATTTTGGCCGAGAGTTTCTGCATTTGTATTTTTTTTAATAATCGACGTCCTTTATCACCCAGTTTAAGGAGAAATCTAAAAAAAGACACTTCGAAACATCAGCGGATCAGTTCTTACTTGCCTTGTGGACAGTTTGTATCTGAGATAAGACTTCATATGACCTAACACCCCCAGTGTATTAGGAGCTTGGCATATCACCAGGCTTTAAAACCAGAGATTACAATTTGGAAATACACTCAAAAAATAAAGACCTTCATTTTTGGAGACATACAACTGGAAACTGCAAGTGAAGTGTTTTGCTGTAATGACCAAAGTTAAACTTCGAGGAATAACTGTAAAGCTTGACAACAACATCCCATCATGTTGTCCAGGTACTTGGCTAAATGAGGCACCTTCCAAAATATTCTTTCATACTCAAGAAAGAACATTTTGTGGAAATATCAAAGCAGTATCCCAGATCACCAGAAAGTTAAAGATTGAGGTAAACCAGGTCGCTATTTTGTCAAATACAGGAGGTAAATTTAAGTGTCTGAAAGGAGGAAAAACTGGAAGTGACCTTGCTAATTACTCTGGCACCAAAGTGTGACATTTCCTTACATGCAGTACATGAAAACATGGTTTGCACCTCCGTGTCCTCTAATCCTATTTAGAAACAAACAGACCCGGGGGTTCGGCGCGGTTCCTTACCTGTTGGTGTAGCCCAGAGCGATGCAGAAGTGCCAGGTGATGGTCTGCAAGGTGGAGCTGGGGATGTTGATCAGAGCCGAGATGATGACGAAGACGTGGATCGGGGTCCAGCAGATGATGAAGACGGCGACCACCACCAGGACCATGCGGGTGATTCTTCGAAGATTCCTGTCCTTTTCCTGCGTGGGGTTTGTGTGGCGAGATTTGTCGGGGGAATGGGAGCACAATAAAAAAACAACAACAAAAAACAAATAATATAGCGGAGAAATCATTTAGCAAAGATTTCATTAATTACTTCTTTTATATTATGGAATTAAAGTTCTTATATAAAACACAGAAGCCGAGTTATCTTTTGGACAGAGTGGTGAGTGCTAAGCAAGTAATTAAAACTAAATTACAGCCTCCTGCTTCAGCTGATTTCGCCTAATTGTTTTATCTGGACTCTATTGAGTGGACTGTATTCCAAGGCATGCCCTAGACAGTCTCCCATTGTGCTTGATTACGCTTTAAAATATAATCAACCCATTAAAGAGATAAAAGCCAATCCTCCAATCATATGTAATCAAGAGCCTGTGAGATAAGAATATTTGTTTAATCTATCCTTAAATATGCAAAAAAAACCTGTTTGTGTTCACCTGGGAGCCCGACAGCATTCTGACGCTCTTGAGCCGCAGGATCATGAGCCCGTAGCAGACGGTGATGATGAGGATGGGCATGATGAAGGCAAAGATGAACACGCAGATCTTCATTAAGGTTTCCCAGTACCAGGCAGGGCTGGGAAAGTCTAGCTTACAGTCGACAATGTTGGCGTCTGTGGAGAAAGACAAAAATGATTAAATACTTTGTTTCCTAGAAGGGTCATACGTTAGACCTAGTATTTGCACTGGGTTTGCAAATTACTAATGTGTGTGTGTGGAGGATGTGTTTCTGAGTGACCATTACTGTGTTTCCTTTGACTTGATGGTGCCGTCTGAGCCTCGGCCGGTACTTACTGAGGTAAAGAGGAGAATTATCACAGAGGAGACAG
>CAEGAF010055421.1:0-10074 GCA_903067075.1 Micropoecilia bifurca | reverse complement strand
GCTGCTGATGTTTCCACAGCAGACAGAGATCCGTCAGCGGCCAGAGTTGCTGCAGCTCCAGCTGCTGCAGCACAGGAGCTGATTTAGCTGGTAGCTCTGATGCTACAGAGGCTAATAGTTTTGTAGCTCAGGACAAAATGCTGCAGCACAAACAGAAAATGTGTTTACAAGTCAAGCCCTCTGACTAAATATAATACTTCAATTGTTATAATGCTGGAAATCTGGATGAAAAGGTGAAATGTCTTTATTTGTAAGCTAAACAAATGCATTCTGTTCGTCCACACACCTGCAGCTCTGAATACAGCAGTGGAGGAAATGATGAGACGCAGGATGAGCTGTGTTGTATTTCATATGGTCAATGGAACAATAAACGTGCAATATTTTATTGTTTCTTTTTTTTTAAGTGAGCACAGAGTCACTTGCAGGCCTGGAGCTGCAAATTGTACAGCCCTGAACTACCAGGTCAAATCTGTGATCCTGTCTCTATTCAGCTGAAGCTAAAGTGCTACATCTTCATTTATAATTCATTGTTAAAGATAAAAATTGGGGGCTGCACAGTGGTAGAGCTGTTGCCTTGCAGCAAGAAGGTCCTGGGTTCGATTCCAGGCCCGGATTCTTTCTGCATGGAGTTTGTATGTGTGGATTCTCTCCAGGTACTCCAGCTTTGTCCCACAGTCCAAAAACATGACTGTTAGGTTAATTGGTCTCTCTAAATTGTCCTTCTCTGGTAGTAATAATAGTAATAATAATCAATTTAATTTGTACCGCACTTTTCATTAGCAAAAATCTCAAAGTGCTACACAGTGCAACTAAAATCATAGATAAAATCAACTTCATAAAAATCATGTGGAGGCAGAATAGGCTTGCTTAAATAGAAAAGTCTTTAAGCATCTTTTGAAGTGAACCAGTGTTGCGGAGCTCTCAAATAGTCCAGGAGAGAGAGACGGGGGGCGGCCACAGCGAATACATGATCTCCCATGGTCCTTAATCTGGATCGAGGATGGTGGAGGAAATTGCAGTCTTGTGATCGTAGAGATCTGGTCGATAAATGTGGAATGAGAAGGTCCTTCACATAATCCGGTGAGGTTTTGTTTAAACACTGATGGGCAATGAGAGCGATTTTGTACTGAATTCTGTAGGTGACAGGAAGCCAATGAAGGTCATGCAAAATAGGTGTAATATGGTCAGATTTACAGGCTCTCAATAGAATCCTGGCTGCGCTGTTTTGAATGCATTGAAGCCTCTGAAGATGTTTTTTATGGACTCCAATGATCAGAGAGTTGCAGTAGTCGAGCCTGGAGGAGACAAAGGCATGACGAGAGTCTCGGCATCAGAGAAAGAGAGAAATGGATGAATTTTGGAGATATTACAAAGATGAAAGAAGCAGATCTAGTAACAACCTTTTCACCTTTTCAGATGTCAATGTTCTTCTTAGGCCTTCTAACGAGCCATCGTTTGATCCATGTCTATTAAACCAGTGAGAAAACTAAAACATGCAAGATGTCGGACCTCAAGGACCAACTTTGGGCACAACTGGTCTAAAGGACCAATTAGTTATGGTAAATAATAATAATAGTAGTAATTAGTGTTATCCTTTCAGTTCAGGGGTCCAGACCAATTCTACTACAGGGTCACAGGGAAACTGTGTCAAAGTAGAAAATGGTTTTATGCAGATCTACATTACTCAACTGTGTTTAATGAAATATCTCTCCATCACTGAGGAGTGTTTCTGTGAGACATTTCCGAGTTAGATGGATCAGGTGACCCCATCCTTGACAAGAGGACATTATTCTTTGTGGCATTTCTCCCAAACACCCAGTTTTCATGAATGTAGTGTCTGATGGTTACTATGGAGACCTGATGACTCCAGGATGTTTATCTTGGCTGCAGTTCTCCTAAAGAAAGGCCTGGAGATGTGTTGACCTGCTGCACCATCCTCCTCAGTGTGTGGTGTTGGTATAAACTCATCCAGCCTCTTCTCTCACAATTGTAGTTACTAAGCTAAATGTAGAGTCGGAGCAATAATAAATAGGTTTCAATTTTAGGCCAGTTTTTTTTTATATATATTTCCTTGCATCCACTTCCTTTTGGACGTATCTGCATTAGTTAAGGAAATGATGTCTTCTCTTATTTGAATAGTGGCTTAGAGAAATTAATCTCTGTCTCAACATATTTATATCCAAGAAAACCAAAATATCAAATTTACTAAATTAAATTCCTACACAGTCGGATCAACTTTAAAAAGTAAGGCTAGCCCTAAGGTTACAAGTGAGATTAAAAGTATATTGTCTTCATGTATTTTTAGTTCTTCACTGTATGTTTGCCTTAAAAGAATTAAACATTTAATTGTAAATAAAACATCTATATGAAACTGTACTCCTAGATTAAAGTCTGAATGTACGTTAACTCCTTTTAACATTTTTGCCATGGCAGAAAATTAATGTGGAGGACACTTCACCTGCTTTTCAGTTAAAATCTACAAACTAATTTTAGATGAATCGTATGATGCCTACTGTCCAGAGTCTCCAGGAAAACCAGACTGATCCATGAGATAGTCATCAATTAAATTATATTAATCATGTCATCCTTTGTTCCCACAGACCTCCAACAGCCAAGTGTTTCAAATGAGGAGGAAGATTCTGCCATCCAACATGTCTGTAGCCTGGCAAGTAGGTCCAGTCAGGACCAGAAAGAAGCAGAATGTCAGTGGACTGTAGAGGAACAGATGGAACCAGAACCTAAATGGGTTAAACAAGAAGAGGAGAAACCAGAACCTACACTGTTCAAACATGAGGAAATAGAATATCCACTAACATATGTAAGAAAAGAGGAGCTAGATTCTTCAATGCTTCAACATGAACAGCAGGCACCAGAACATTTACCACCTGGACAGGACCAGAAGGACCTCTGCAGCAGTCAGGAGGGAGAGCAGCTTGTCCAGAAGCAGTTTGTTGCTTTGATAAAGACTTCTACTCTTTATGAAGATAATATAAGTGAAGAAGAGACAAGAACAGAGCAGCTTTCCCTTCATATCTCTCCAGTGGTTGAGAGCAAAGATCAGGAAGGAAGCAGCTGCTCTGTGTCAGAGAGTCAGTCTGATACTGGCACAAAGAAAAGACCTTTCAAATGTGACATTTGTGGGAAATGTTACACACATCAGTGTAACTTGAAAATCCATCACAGAACCCACACTGGTGAGAAACCTTTTTCATGTGAAACATGTGGAAAGAGTTTCTCTTTAATGAATGTTTTAAATCGCCACAAGAAAATTCATACAGGTGAGAAACCTTTTTCATGTCAGTCATGCGGAAAGAGTTTCTCTCGAATTAGTAACTTAAATGTCCACAAGAGAGTTCATACAGGCGAGAGACCTTTTTCATGCCAGTCATGTGGAAAAACGTTCTCTCAAATGAGCTATTTAAATCACCACAAGAGAATTTATGCAGGTGAGAAACCTTTTTCTTGTCTAACATGTGGGGAAAGATTTTCTCAGATTTGTGATTTAAATTGTCACAAGAAAATTCATATACCTGAGAGGCCTTTTTCATGCAAGTTATGTGGAAAAAGTTTCTTTCGAATGGAGGTCTTAAATCATCACAAGAGAATTCATTCAGATGAAAGGCCTTTTTCATGCAAGTTATGCGGAAAAGGGTTCTTGCGAATTGGTGATTTAAATCGTCACAAGAAAATTCATACAGGTGAGAAGCCGTTTTCATGCCAATCTTGTGGAAAAAGCTTCTCTCGAAAGGATAATTTGATGATTCACATGAAAACTCATACAGGTCAAAGGCCATTTTGAAGCCATACTTGTGGAAACATTATCTCTGAAATTGATCATTTAGATCAGAGGTCGATCGCGGAAGGTTTTGAGTCGATCTCGGCAGATGACAATCTGAACTCCGCCATGACGCTGAGACCAGCATTTCCTCTTCGGATGGGCTTATCAAAAATATTCACCTACATCCTAAATGTTTTTAACTTCATTAAAAAAGAATAAAATAAATAAATAAAAAAAAGGCGACTCAAAGAGCGTCGGACGAGCAGAGCAGGAGTTTAAATTAACTACTCAACCACCACTGTGTTCATGAGAGGCTTTTTAATAATTGAGGAATAAATATCAAGTCTGGAAACCTGATATTGTAACGGACTGAATGTTGTCTTTTTAACATAATCTCTGCTCGGCTTGCGAGCACGGGTTACCACGGCAACCAGTGTGTTTTAAACAACAAAGAGACAGAAAGTAAAAAGGTAGGAGTGATTTTGAGTTGATCGTCTGTTCGGGTTGTTTCTTTGTTTACCTTTGCTGTGGCTCATCACACCTGATGTAGTTTCTGAACATTCAATAAACGACAAACTTTGACTAATTACCTCGTTCGTTTGTGAGTTTAGCTGCGTCACAACAAACCTCAAATAGGACAAATATATTTCATTAAGTTTTAACAAATTCTACCGCGATAATTATGTAAAATAAATTAAATATATCCTGACTTAAGAAGATTTTCCTTTACCTTTTCTGTGCTCTTTGATTTCTCCTATTAGTCTGTAGTTTCTCATTCTCAGGTCATCAAACCAAATTTCAGATCCACTATGACTGACTGACACCTGCTTGGTGTCAGGTTTGCAACCAGCTACTTACTGAGAAACCAGTAACCTGCTACCAGTGTCAGAATCTCACTGAGGAAGAAACTGCATGAAGTTGTCTGTTTATTATTTCTGCTATAACTAATGCATATTCGCATATAAAATAAGTCAATAGAGTTTAATTTGCAATTTATATGTCTTTGTGTCATGAGGTAGATCTCAGGCGGCTGGTGAGAGAAAAAGTAGATCTTGCTCTCAAAAGGTTTGAGCAGCCCTGATTTAGATATACTCAGGAGAACCCATATGGGTGAGATGTTTTTCACATGAAATATGGTTGCAGAGGTCTCCAACTCAATTGCTCAACATTTAATGTCTTGCAGGTTTTAGATTCATCCCTGTTCCTGGGTCGCCATGAAAATAAATAAAATTATTTGTCTCATGCGCCGTTGTCTCTATTTTTTGAGTCTGTCTGACCCATTAAAACTGCAACTGTAAATCCTGGTAACTGTTTGTTTTCTTTGGTCCAATACTGATCCCACCGCAATATTTACTGCTACAATATTTACTGCTTGTGAAACAGTCTGCATACAGTATGCAATACACTATTAGAAGCAAGATTAAAATGAGGGAAAGTAGTAAAAGCCAAATGTTAGCTGCAAATGCAAAAAATTCAAAGCAAAAAATATTCTAAACATTCTTGAAATAAACTGACACTTAAATATACATTACTATAGAACATAAGTTATATGGCCTTGCCCCCTCCTATCTTTCTGAGCTGCTACATGTATACTGTCCTTCCCGAGCTCTCAGATCAGCGAGTCAACTGTACCTGGAGGTGCCGAGGACTTTGAGGAAGCTCAGAGGGGACAGGGCGTTTGCTGTGGCAGCTCCCAAACTTTGGAACTCTTTACCATTGTCTGTAAAGCAGGCCACTTCTCTGGCAACTTTTAAATCTGCTCTTAAGACCCACCTTTTTCGGCTGGCCTTTGATTCAGTTTGAGCTGCTGTCACTATTAGTTACTTTTATTGGGTTTTTTTTTAGATTACTTATTGTAATATTTATTATGACTGCATATTTGGGTATGTTCTTGCATTGTATTGTGTGTCTTCATCTTAAGTGATTGTATTTTTGGTGTTAGTGTGCTTTTAATTTTTATTTCATTTATTTAATTCTGTGGCTGTACAGCACTTCGGTCAGTGGTACTGTTTTAAAGTGCTATATAAATAAACGTGGCTTGGCTTGGCTTGGCTTGGCATGTATAAATTTACACTGAAATTATACTGTTAATGTTTTACTTTGAGATTATTGAAAACAGCAGATTTCTGAATAACCTAATTTTCATGATTTGTGGCTTCCTGAAAGGTCTCAACTGACCAGCAATGATCACAATGTGAAAAATATGCACAAAGCCACCCAGCCTTCTCACAAAATGCTCTGTGGTTGTACTTCAATCCATTTGGGAGAAGAGGGGACAAGTTAGGAGGGAAAGTGGCAAGATAATCTCTAACTTCTATCCAAATTAAGGTAGGATACTAGCTGTTCAGACCGCCCAGCCTCCAGTCCAGATTGGAGGCTGTTTTTTTTTTTATCAAAATTTCAGATATTCGTACTTTTATTTTGAAAACCGACACGCAAAATGAAGCAGTCACGTGACCCAGGCAGGTTTTCAGCAAGCTGACACAAGCCAGGAAGCGGAGCTTAATTGGACACGCCCCCTTTTCCCTGCGTTCAAGCCTGAACCTGGATTCAGATGGACCTTCAGTAGAGAGCACAGCAGGAGAGACTGCAGCTACGGTGCACGGTTAGTTATTTTTAATGGATGTATAGCATAAATGTCTTTATTCTTCGAAAAATAACTAACTTAACAGTGGAATGGGCCAGTTAATGTAACTTAGAAAGCACATACTTTCGAAAATAGCCGTGTGAAAGCTGCTTTCACTCGGTTAGTTTTCATATGGTTGCTAATTGTTGCTAATGCAACTGTTATACTTACCTGTGTGTTTATCTAACTGCTGTACTTATCTGTGATACTTGTGTTTATTTTAAGTGACTTTACATCTCTTTTTTCACATCAATTGGTTATATTAAAACGAGTAAAACTGCCTTTTATTACTCATTGACAGATTCAACAGACGTATTAAAATGGCTCCTCCAAGTTCTCCAAGCTACTGCCCTATTTGCCGGTGCAAATACGTGTACTTGGGCAAACACCTGGACAACACACATTTAATAGAAAACCTAGAAGAAAGGAGGATCCTTATAAATTATGGAAGAGGGCGGATTAACATACGGGGCATGTCCTGCCCCATAGAAGAATGCAAGTACTCCAACTCAAGGTTGGATCGCCATCTTGAGCAGGGGCACCCTGAACTAGATGCTGCAAAAATCCAGGACATCATCAAGGATTTTAAGATGCGCTGTGCTATTGACCAACTGAAGGCACTGAGAGCCAAAAATCCTCAACCTCCTATGATGTCCTCCCTGGACTTGGACTCAGAAGACATGCTTGCAGATGTTGCCACAACTTGCACCTCCCCCTCCTGCAAATTAGTTTTAAAAAACAACAAGAAACTCAAAG
The DNA here is from genome assembly GCA_903067075.1 of Micropoecilia bifurca. Lineage (NCBI taxonomy): Eukaryota > Metazoa > Chordata > Actinopteri > Cyprinodontiformes > Poeciliidae > Micropoecilia > Micropoecilia bifurca. Next base: position 2,914 of record CAEGAF010055421.1, on the reverse strand, counting down.
CGGAACTCAGGTCCATGAAGAGGAAGTATAAGAGTCAAATTCGATGGGCAAAAATAGCAAGGAACAAGATAATGACATTGGAGCGGGTTTGTAAAATTCTTTACTATATTCAGTTACCTACCTGAGTTCCTTTAATATGGGAGCAATCACAGGCAGGTATTTCATACCTGCCATTAGAGAGCAACTGTGACTGCTCCCAAGTGTCCCAAGTGACTGCTGAGCTCTGTGGTTGTTCCTGGTTCCTACAGACCCAGGAATGCCTTTTAGAATATACCTTAAGGTACATTCTAAAGGCGTAAGGTTTTTTTTAGAACCTTAACCTTTCACCTTCAACAGGCATCCACCTCTGTCTCCCAAGAGGAACAGGAACACAGCAAACCTGTGGAAGAGCTCGATCCTCAGCACAGAACGATGGGGATCAACTGGAAACCAGAAGTTAAGCTACACAGAATCGATTTGGAGCTGCAGGGACAAGGTTCTGGTAGGTCTGGATAAAGGTGCTGATGTTTTCACAGCAGACAGAGATCCGTCAGCAGCCAAAGTTGCTGCAACTCCAGCTGCTGCTAAACGGGGCTGAACAGGAACTGATTTAGCTGCTAGCTCGGATGCTACATAGGTTCATTTTAGGCCAGGCTTTGGGATCTTTTCTTGGATCCTCTTCATTTTGAGCCTTATTTCAGTCTTAAGTAATTGTTCTCTTCTCTTTGTTCAAGAGAGTCTAACAGTATCTTATCACATTTATAAGTCAGAGTACCAACATGCCATATTTTACTGATTGAAGATCGAACACTGTCTGATCAATTTTAAGAAGTTAAGTTACATATGAGGTTATCGTGTGATTAAAAACATATAGTCTTACTGTAGGATGAGTTCTTCACTGTATAGATTCTGTAAGATTAAACGTTTAATAGTAAATTAAAAATCAGTATGAAACTGTACTTCGGGACTAAAGTGTTTTGAATATTTTTGCCACAGATGCAAACTTGTGTGCAGGACACTTTACCTGCTTTTCAGTTAAAATTTACAAACTATCTTTGGATTAACAGTTAATCCCTATCATGCCTACAGACCAGCATCTCCAGGAAAAACCAGGCTGATACCTGAGATAGTCATCATTTTAATTATGACTTATTAATTATGTCATCTTTGGTCCCACAGACCTCCAACAGCCAAGAGTCTCCATTGAGGAGGGAACTCCTGTCATCCAACAAGTCTGGAGCCTGGCAAGTAGGTCCAGTCAGGACCAGAAAGAAGCAGAACATCAGTGGACTGAAGAGGAACGGATTAAAAAAGAGGAATCAGAACCACTAACATATTTAAGAAAAGAGGAGCTAGATTCTTTGGTGCTTCAACACAAACCGCGTGCAACTGTTTAAAATAGACAGTTACACGCCATTTTCATCTCAAATACATAAGAATGACCTAATTGGAATTGCCTAATCCCAAAGTCTCCCATCCAATTCCTCAACATTTAATGTCCTGCAGGTTTTAGATTTATCCCTGTTCCTGGGGCGCTGCCAAGAATTTTGGGCTAATCCCATGACAAACAATAAAATTGTGTTCTCACTACACAGTTGTTGTCTCTTTCTTCAGTCTGTCTTGACTCATTTAAAGCGTAAATGTAAATCCTTACAACTGTCTTGTTTTCTTTGATTCAATACTTGCACCACCACAATATTTACTGCTAGTGATTTATACATGCAACAGTCTGCATACAGTTTGCAATTCTCTATTTGAAGCCAGATTAAAAGCAGGAAAAGTAGTAAAAGCCAAATGTTAGTCGCTATTTAATTAATGAAAAAAATTCAAAGCAAAAATGTTTTATTTCAAGAAGATTTAGAATATTTTTAAGACTTAAATATACATTAACTATTACGAAAGAAAATTAGAACTTATAACATGAATAACTACACTGAAATTATGGTTTTAATGTATTAATTTGAGGTTATTAAACAGCAGATTTCTGAATAACCAAATTTTCATCAGTTGCAGCTTACTGAAAGGACTCAAGCTGCTAGTAACAGACAACGTGAAAAATATATATAGCAACACAGCCTTCTCACAAAATACTCTGTCGTATTTTGTTCATTTAATTACAAGTCAGGAGGGAAAGTGGCAGGATAATCTCTTACTTATATCCCAAGTTAAGGTAGGATACTTGTTGAAACCACCCAGCCTCCAGTCCAGATAGACTGTTTTTTTAATATAATTTCAGAAAAAATGCTTGAATTCTTGTCGGAAGCAAATACTGCAGTTTTGTTGTGTAATTGTGAAAGGAACAGAGAAAATAATTCTTCCCATGAATGATGTTAACTAGCCTAGCATGTCACTAAAGAGTGCTGCTCACCTTTTCATGTTTATTAAGCCTAGGTATGCTTTAATAGGGGAATTTATTATTTTATATATATTGCTTTAATAGGGGAATTTATATATAAATTCCCTTCTCACCCTCCGCAGATGGTCTCTCTCTCTCTCTTTCATCTTCTGAGCTCGGTCCTCTACCAGAGGCCTGGAGCTTCAGGTTCTCCTCCAGTATCTTGACTGTGCCCAGTACTGCACATTTCTGGACTGAGATGTCTGATGTTGTTCCTGATTTAGCCACTGCTCCAGTTTGGGGGTTTCTGCCCCGAGGGCCCCAATGACCACAGGCTCCACTGTGGTCTTCACCTTCCAGTTCTTCTCCAGTTCCTCCCTGAGGCCCTGGTATTTCTCCAGTTTCTCATGCTCCTTTTTCCTGATGTTGTAATCACTTGGTATTGCTACATCCACCACAATGGCTTTCCTCTGTTCTTTATCCACCACAATGTCCGGTTGGTTCTCCATTACCATCTTGTCTGTCTGGATCTGGAAGTCCCACAGGATCTTAGCTCCGTCATTCTCCACCACCTTTGGGGGTGTTTCCCACTTCGATCTC
>CAEGAF010055408.1:0-19880 GCA_903067075.1 Micropoecilia bifurca | reverse complement strand
CTGAATGTTGCCAACAGTCATCCCGCTTTGTGAGGCTCCTTCAGTAAAGCACCGAGCGCTGTTAGCATCATATAAGGCAGCTACCACATCTTTTCTGTTGCAGACTTAAAACACGATTTAATAAAGTTATTCTTTGTAAGTTTGACCATATGTCTTTCTTTTTTCTGTTCTCCAATGTTAAGGATAAAATGGTGTGCAGCGACGGATAGTCATGGTGGGGAGTGGGGGGCGCGAATAGTTTTCTTCTTGCTAGGGGGGGCGTAACAGAAAATAATTGAGAAGCACTGGAGTACACCAATGAATCGGCCCATATTTCCTTAGCTATTTTGTGACTTCTTAATCTATTTTATTGTTGTTTTTGGTTGTCGTATTTCATTTGTGATATTTAAGATATTTTCCACATCTAGTTTTTGTTGCAAAGTCAAGTGTGAACTTGACTTTGCAATGAAAACTGTGAAAGTCAATTAAAATCATATTATTGACTCAATGAGATAAGGACAAGCTTAGGATTTCTTTGTCGAGATAATGAGACAATGAGGCTCAAGCTCTGGCCATCTGTAATAATATAAGGAAACTGATATGATAGAAACAAGCTTGAGATCTTGTTATCTTGAAATAATTGGGCAAGCAAACTGTCAAAACAAGAAAAAAGATTTTTATCTGAAGTTTATTGTGACAGAATTCTTGTTTTTGAATCCAGATGAGGACACTTACATTTAATTCATAAATAAGGACACAGTGAAATTATCACAACAAAACAAGCTAAGATCACATTATCATCAGATGATAGTGTGAAGAAATCAAACAATTTCCTTTTAATGTTTAGAAAAACTGCTGCACTTTCAGAACAAGAATTACAACAACAACAAAAACCTGACTGAAAATGTAATGAATTTTTTGAAAATTATAGTTTGAAATTTCTGGAAATTTTACATCAAAGCGTGGAGGACTGACATTATATCTCATTGTATGGACTCATGAGACCTGTTGGAGAGCCTGGGTGAGTTCCAACAGGAGAAACCAGGACAAGAATAGAGTCTGAAGAACAATACCTGATACACACATACACATGTGCACACACACCCGGGTCCTTACAACAACACATAGTTGTGAACTGATGTGAGCGCAGGAGATGCTGACCAAGCATCTGGGGTTTTCCTCTGTTTATCTACACGTCATAATTGTATGTTTTCTTTTAATGGGTAGTAGCATGAGGTAAGCAGGAAATCCAGCTCAAACTGATAAGAGACTTTAAACGCTTCCCCTGCAGTATTTAAAGTCTCCACTCTGTCATGTTTAATATACATTACAGAGAATCTGCCAATCACATAGGTCACCTTTAAACATATTTACTTCTGTTTAAAGAAAAGTAACCCGATGTGTTTAATGTTTTGATAATAAACTGGTTTTCCAAATTTGAAACTAAAATAATTGAAATAAATAATTGATCTGGTAGTTTCACGTCTAGTAAATTTGATGTGTCCTGCATGGAATCAAACTTTTAATAAAAAACCAAAACAAAACTGTAGATCTCTATACTTCTAGAAAGTATTTTAAGGATTAGCATTTTGAAATTGTCAACCATTTTTGATTGTGCATTTATTTATTTTTTCCCCCTTTGTTAGTATCCTGTGATAAATACAGCAGTTAATTTATCTTTCCAAAAGTTTTAAACAGCAGCATAATGGTTGTTGTGTAATCAATTGTGATCAATTCACATTTTGGTCACTCTTCCTCTACTATCCTTGAGCTGAGCATATTGCTCAATAAAGCTACTTTCATCTTTTTGTATGTGCTCTTGTATTAAAGTGTGATTAGGGGTGTTGAACTCACAGTGTTATGATTCATCAGAGCAGAGTATGTTACTTTTTTCCTCATTTTTATTGTTTTCAACTGGGCATTTGGGAAGAAAATGTCACTGCTCCATCAGTATTCCCAAGTGGTCAAAAATATCACCATCCAAATTAATCAGAAAGCAGGGCTGGTTATCAGTTTTGGTTTTTAGCTTCAAGCATCTGTCATTCCGAAGTGAATCTCAACCAGTGTAGACCAACTTACCAAATATGTCATTAGAAAGCAGAGTTTGAGTCCATGCCATCCTTAATACTTTAACCTAACAAATCAAAGTAGTGCCTTGTGACTGCTCACATCTAAATTACAATGATGAATATAAATAAATGTAATTAAAAAAAATTTACCAGTAATTGCCATGTAAAATAGGTAATTGGCCAAGATCAGCAACAAAGAAGCAATCTTAGATGTGAATGTTACAATGAACTACATTTGTGCAGGGCTTCTTAAGTTTGGCTGAGCACTCAATGTTTCATTCATCAAGGATATTTACGCTGCACATTCTAATCTGTACTTTTAAATGCTGTGTAAGACCCTTTTTTTAAACACAGAGGATCAAGGACAAGTTGAAGTTCAGTGTTTGTTCTTTTCTCCTAAAACACTTTGACAAGAGGAGTGAAAGGAGCTGGGTTCTAACCAAGTTTTCTTGTTAACAGAAGATACTTTCTTCAGAGCCACAAAAACAAAACAAAGAAAAGTCAAATAAATCCACAATGGCTTTAACTTTAGCTGATCATCAACTCTATGCCAATTTTTCAGCTTACAGTTCATTGGGAGTCAACTTGTTTTGGGCAACAGACATTTTTATTTCTTGCTAATTTTATTATCTTTGGTATTTTTATGGATTCCAATGAAAAAATGGGAGTTTATTGTGTCTTTATGATGGGCTACTGGTGAAAAAAATGCATTTTAGAAGGAGTTATTTACTAAGTTGTCTGTTATATGTAGACACAGACAACCTAGATAGACAACTTACAGTTCCACATTCCTTAAGTCCAGTGACCCATGGGTCAGAATTACCTGCCTTAAAAAACAACCTTCCCTATGGCCAGTTGGTATTCATAGACCAAGCTCAAAATAGGTTAAAAAAAGCATGCAGTGTCTAATTTAACTATCAAGAGAAAGTCGAGTTACAAAGAAACAACAGTTGGACCACATGCCACATACTAATACTTAAACAGCATAGCATGTGCTAACCTGTGGAAGAGATTAGCATATCTGAATTAAATCATTTTTGGCTATTTTTTCAAGAGTTGTTGAAGACTTGTTTCAGATAAGATCAGCCACACAGATCAGGTGGGTGGAGTTCATCTTAAACTCAACCATGAACTAAATAATCAATCAGTCAGGTGACAGCGTTGGGTTTTCAGAATATCAAGTTGTATTTCAAAGAAAAGATTGTAACATCTCAACTTCAATCTGTTGCATATTTACTCCCTGGCTTGTTTGTATGTAATCGTTGTTGAAGAACTGATCCTCCTCTGAAGGACGACTTTGTAAGGACAGAGGCTAGACATGACGCCACACAGGGAATCCTTGATCTCACAATGCCAAAAGGAGTAAGGATGGTGAGGCACAGGAGGAACTGGGACAAGAGTCACTCTGATGAGACAACATGCAGAGGGAAGTCCAGTATGTTGAAGCATCTGCTTTAAAATTGTGATAGCATTGCTCTTTGAGAAATGCTAATAATGCGACGCAAATACAGTCCACTGTCACCATGTGCTTGAGTAAAAGGAAGGACTGATGAAAGGTCAGTGACTTAGTGGACTTGGATTGACTTCCTTAAATGGACAACGTTTTACCACATGACATTATCTGAATTTGACTGAAGTGTATCATAACTAGGATTGACTGTGACATGTGGTAACTTTATCTTAATCTGCTATCTTCATGATCTGATTCTATATTATTCAACATACATCAGATCTGTTTGTCTTATAAAGTACCTTGAGATAAAATATGTTGCCTGTAAGCTAATGTAGGTTTCTGTGGCATTAGTGCAGCATTTTTTATATTTCTCTATTTTTTGGATGCATTATAAGTTGAAATACACAAATCAGATATTTATGATCTCTGTATTTTGTATCGCCTTAACCCGTCAAGACTAATTTTAGCCGATTCTAAGTCAAGTCACTGCCAAATAAGGTTTTTCTATTTTAAAAATAATGACAGAAGGGTTGTGGTGAATAAATTTTTGAACTTACCTGAGCATTTTATATTAGTAATGAACACACAGTGCAGTTAATGTAAGCAGCTGTCTTGGTGTATATCCCTTAGGCAACCTAGACCCTAACCAAGACTCCATGATATCAGGAAAAGATGTAATATACAATAAAATTGAAGAATGTTGCGATAAAGAGTTGACTCGCAAATAAATAAATAATTAAAAGTGTTGGTTTGGGGAAAAATGACTCAATTTATCATTTCCATCTCAAAAACAATTTTATAGAAATGATTCATTCCAACTGATATCTGGAATCATGCTGAAGAGTGGTATCATTAGCATGATCTGGTAGCTAATGTGTATTCATTGATCAGAAAAAGATTCCAATCTGAAGCTAGTGAATGTTTAATTGTAAGTAGTCTCACTCGGTAATCAACCACTGGTTACAGAAAGAATGAAGATCTTAGCAAGCAAGTATCAGTTCCAAAATAAAAAGTCACACTCTGACGGAGGTGGATTTCTTCTTTTATTAGTCCCCCTCACAATGTTGCATGTCTACTACAAATGTGAGAGTGAGGGGACTTTTGAAACCTCTCCTTTTCCAGAGCAAAGATGATTCAAGAAAACTTTTTTGTTGTTGTTGCTGCATCATATTGAAACTTGGTTTTCAACTGCTACTGATCTTTAGAGCTCCAACACTCCACCCAGTGTAGTTTTTGGCAGACTTGAAACTAGAAAGAACCTGAAACGAGAAGCAAAACCCTGGACTACTCGGATTTCTGAAGGGGAAGTGCAGATAAAGTTCTTCCGAGCCTTAATATCCTCTTGATATTAAAACACAACGCCTTTATTACACAGATTATCCGCTGTCTGGCCTTCTCCTACAAACATTTTGGATACATTACCTCTGCAGATGAACCCTTATTAGTACATAATCAGAAAATGACTAATCTGGAACATATGGGTTTTTGATTTTTTTTTTTTTTAGGACCTTCAGACATAAGATTGTATTCCATTTCATAATGCATGTGGGCATTAAGGAATGTATTATATGCTGTAGTAATCACATGCCGTTTGGAATCCATCTGCAGCGTTGCAGCCTCATGAGAAAAGTTGCAGCCTAAGTATGTATCTCATTGCAATGCTGCATCAGACATTTATAATACATTTTACATGGAACTCTTACTGCATACAGCAGCATCACACACATCCAGAAACAGGGCGTTTCTGTGTTTGCAAAAGGAACTTCCCTTCCCTGCAAAGGCACGGTCATCTTTGTGTGTGTGTATTTGTGTGTAAGTGTATGTGAGAGAGACAGAGAGAAGGTTTAAGTGGGAAGAAAATGACAACCGCCAGTAAAGCTTTGAACTCGCAGCTCTGATCTTAAGAAATGCCTTTATAGTTAGCGCGGCAGAAGCAAACTAAAATAATTCCAGCTTGTGTAATTGGCATGCATCGTTAAATGACCTCAACTGTGTGAACGAGAGCCATCAAAAAAACACACCAGCGGCATTCATCATTTTTGGGGCGAGATTACATCGCGCTGCGAAAGGTCAAAGCCGTGGTTTGAACGGTTTCACTTCGGCCTCAAACTACATTGACGCAGCCTCAAAACCTCTCCAACAGCTGGTTTCAATACCATTTCCAGAGTGAATCACTCACACTTCCTCTTCCTCACATCCACGTATCATCTGCCTCGTTTTATTCATGCTCCGTTGTGCTTTGAGAACTTTTTTTTTTTTGTTGCCTTTTTCCTTTTGTTTCCAGCAGGCGGCCTGTTTTGCAACCGAACTTTGTCAGTAACAGCTGTAATTTGTGTTCCCACACACCAAATATTCATGCGGTGCAGAGATAAAACATGTGTAGTTCAGCTGTTTCAAAAGTTTAAAATGACATCTGGGTTTCAAAACTGAGCAGCAGTGTTGGTGGCTGGAGGTTGGGACGCAAGAGGAGACATAGTCTGAGCAGTGTTTGTGGTTAGAGGTGAAGAAAGGGAGAGACAATGGGAGAAAATGGACAATGGAGAGGAAAGTGGCAGGAGGGGGAGAGGAAGGAAAGCAAAGGTAAAAGGCAGAGAGACAGCAAGTACTAAAGGAAGGAAGAGGTAGAGAGAGGCTGATGAAAACGAGAAGGGAAGAGAGCTGGCTCCCCTCCTCCTCTCCCTCATGGGGTTTGGAGGTATGGTTGGCAGTGATTGCTCCTGGGTAAATTTTCTGTAAGAATTCATAGAAGTCCTATAGAGATAAATGACCTCCTTACTATACTTTCAAATGCCAAAACAATTATTAAACCTGCTGACTTTTTCCCATTTTTGCCATGTTACAACCGCAACCTTGAAAGTGTTTCAGTGGGGTTCTATGGGATAGGCCAAGTCAGAGTAGCATGCAATTGTGAAGTGGAGAAAGAAGTGGCTTCAAAAAGTATTTTTGCAAAAAATTACTTAAAAGTTTTCATCTTTCAAGACTTGTGGGCACTTAGGTGTACCATGGGATTAAAACCATCTTTTTTTTCTTTCTTTTTTTACATATCAGTTTTGAGTCAGCATGAACAATCGACATTTGTTTTCTTCTTGTTGCCATTTGTGTTTGTATTTCTGGAGGGTGAGGGTGCAGTGCTGACCATGTGATCATGTGACAAAAATGGTCTGTCACATGATCACATGCAATTTCTTGTGTTTGGTCATTTTTTTCACCATGTCAAAAGTGTAGATCAATATATATGATGATGATAAATATTGGGTATCCTAAGAGAGTTGGTATTAGATGTTTTTTCTGCTCACCTTTTCATTTTTACATGAGAGTTTTGCTCTTTTCTGCAGCTTCTTTTGCAATTTACACATGACATGCTCTGCAAATAGATGTTCTCAGACACAATTGTGAAAAGTATGGGAAGGTATGGAATTTGATTTGACTATTTTCCAGGTCTGGATAAGAAATGTGCTTCTCTTTCCAGACTGTATTCACCCATAATTAAGCAAATAAAATTCCCAAAAGTTGGAAGCTGAGTTGGTCCAAACACTGCATTCCTAACTTCCACCTCAGACATGATTGCCATAATGTCATCTACCACGTCAGGTCTATAGACCAACCTTGACACTTGCTCATGAATGTTGAATGAAGCTGCCTTTAGCAACACGTTTGAAAGCTAATCTACAGTGGACCTCACACCTTGACAACCTGTTAAGAAAGCTGTACAGAACAAGCCTGGTGAATAGTCAGTTGTATGACAATTGGGGGGATAAAAGAACAAATAAAAATTTGGCTTGAACTCCAAGACAAAGTCCGAGGACCCTTTTAATGCTCTGTTTCGCAATGAAAAATATCCTCACTCCGAAGGTCTAAAAGTCACATTTATCACAGAGATGGATGAGCAAGTACACACAGAGCATTACAAGCAAGCAAGGACTCTGTAGAAAGCTTCTTTCCTACAATCAGTTAGCAGAGATGAGTCAATAAGTCAATCAGTCCATCAGGGCATGGAGTACACCTTATGTAGCTATATAACAAACAGGCACGAATGAGGTCAGATCAGAGGAAGGCTGAGATGGAGATTTGCATCTAGTTAGCAGTGAGACAGAATATTAAAACTTCCAGACAGAAACAGCAGGAGTTTCTCTCATTTGGGGTCTGTTCACTGGAGACATCTTGTATCTAATTAGCATTATGTGGGAATATTTTGTAGTAACCTTTTCACCAACGCTCTCTTCACTGTGTTACCTCATTCTGCCATCTTGTATGCGAATGTGAATAACGACGGGAAGCAAGAGGAAACATAATTGTGTCTTAATCCAACAGTGTGCAGGCTACCGCAGCGTGTGTGTGCACGACTCTGCACGTGTGATTTGCAGGATTTCAGTGTCAGAGAGCAAGAAACTGTCTCCAATTAATTCCAATAGAGAGCCATTTTACTGAGTGTGCGTCTGAGTCGCGTTGTTAATCAGTGGCTTGGCTGAGAGGAGGACACTTAAAGTCTGTGTCAGCTGCGGTGGCAGCGAGCAGACATGGCTGAGTCTGGCTGGACAGGAAGGGCATGTCTTTATTTATCACAGTCAGGCCAGTGGCTGTCTCCACGGCGTAATCCTTCGTCGTTATGGGGACAGTGTCCTCCGCCTGGGGACTGAATGGAGGACACAACACACCCAGAGGTCAGTGGGCCTTGTGTAGGTAATTTCTCATTCAATACCAAAGAGGGATGATGGTGAGATGGTGTTTTTTATTGTTTGTTTTTTTAATGGGACTGTCTGTTTGGAATTTTCTGCTTCAGCAACTTTATTATGAGCAGTATTATTGTGAAGCTCATCCCTTTTCTTTTGGCTTTCCATGATATGTTCTGGTTGTGCTTGTTTTTTTTTTTTTTTGTAAGTTTATAGGATGAAATAAGCAACAGCTAATAAAATGTTGTAGCAGCCTAAATAAAACCAGAACATGACTTCATGAAAGTTGGTTTCTTTTCAAGTAGCATCATACATCTTGTGTTCTTCCTCTGGCTTCTACACTGAAGAGAGTTTTTATTTCCACTGTCACAACAATACCTGTTTTTCTTTCTTTATCAATGACTTCAAATACATGTACATATTGCTTTTATTCTTATTTTACTTCTTCTAATGTTTATATTTTTACACTTTGGGTTTGTATTCCTTAAAAAATTGAAAACTGAAGTCAAATTTGTTGTTTGCGCTGAAAATCTTGGTCAATAAAGTTGATTCTAGATCTTTAATGTTACTTGATAGTGTTTAAGTGTGGTGCATTCACTGGTCAGATTTTTGAATTTCTGACCAACTGGTTGTCAGATTCTGGTAATAGATTTTTCCATTAATTTTTTCACAAAATGAGTCAAAGAGTGAGCATATTGTTTCTAGATGACTTTATCTTAAGATTACCTAAATGACAAGTCTAATGATTTAATGTATAGGGGTTTTCGTAGGTTGTAGGATTAACAAAAAACAGTCCCAATGCTACTGCTAGTTTCTCCTTCTTCAACTCTTTGTACAAGACAAAATCCTAAATAGGAGAGTTTTAATTCTTCAGTTAACAAGATACATTTCTGCTCAGTAACACTACTCTAATGATTACAAGAAACATTAGCACTCTAAAGGATTTATCTAATTTGGGTGTAGGTTAGTAAATGTGCAGACCAGTACTGGGTTTAGATTATACTATTTATCGAGAAATAGTATATGCAGAATAAGTTCTAGGACCAATCCTGACGGTGTTGCAGAGCCAGTTTTCCCCATTTTATTCCTGGTACTTTAGATTATGACCTCTTGAAGGGATTCACCCAGGCAGTGCAGTTCAGTGTTAGTGACATCCTGCTTCCTTATGTCTCATCTGATCTGAAACAGCTATTGAGTGTGAGCCTTTAAAGTCCACACATGACTATCCATGTCTGCAGCCAGCCTGAGACATTCTGGAGTCTTCTAGTGGCCAGCCAGGTCCCCCAAAGCACTCCCTTGTAGAAATCTGTGTCAATCTGTCAGACATCCAGCTACAGCATTCTCTGGCTGACTTGCTGTGTGTGGGACATGCAACACCTGAATCAGTTCCCAGTGAAAACCTGCTCACATCCAGGCCAAAGGACAGGTCCCTCCGTGCTGACATGAGATCAGTGCCTCTGTTATCCAGTTGATGTGACATTTTAGTCACCTCCATGCCGTCACAGGAGCATTCAAATGCTTCCTCCATGTAATTCAGTTTTATTTCATAATCACTACTCTTTCTCAGTGATTTATAATACTGACTATAACATTTTGTTTGTAATGAACTTTACATGTAAATCTCAAAATGCTACATAACGACAATTAAAGCTGAGCCTTTTTAGTCAGTGAGTGTATGAATGTCAGGCTATATTTCAGCTAGAAAAATAGTAATTTTCATTCCCCAAGCATCCGTGTTGGCAGTGTAGCAACATTTTGGATTATCTTGAAGCACAATACATGGTATACACTAAGTCATTGGGAATATTATTTTTACACTGTGAGAACTGAAGAAGTGTCTGTTTTGCCCTCCTTTTTGGAAATGTTAACTCTAGCGGTTTACACTAGTTACTACTGGGATTGTTATTGAGTTATTATTACAAATCAACTTAAAATTAACTTTATCAGTTGGTATCTGTTCATGTGTTATTTTTATAGAACCTTGTGTTTAATTTGTTATTCTTGAGCTCCTTGATACAACATGTAATTCTTTTCAGTATTACAAATATGTTAACTTTTTTAATAAAAGTTGAACAATGATGTGGTTATTGGGTTACATTTCTACATCTGTTACCACTTTTAGACAATGTTTTACTTGAGTTTTTTTGTTTGCGTTTTTACTTTTCCATATCTCAGTGCAATGATCCTTAACTGAAACAGACTTTGACTGTTGAGAAAACCACACCCGGGCGACCATGAACTGTTCAGATTACAATCTGGGAAGCTTCTGTGGACATCTCTGATGAGGACATGTTGAACTCGGACACAGCGATTTCAAAATGCTGTCGCCCCAGCTGGCCTTAAATGGAGAGAAAGTCTCTGCAAACACTTTAAGGAAGGGATCGGTTTCTTAGCATTACAGAAGATGTGCGGTGCCTTTTGAACATATGTATTCCTCTCAAACTTTCTCATATTTTGTATTAAAAATGCAGCTTTCATTGTATTTTGTTTGGATTCTCAACACAATTTGGTACGTAGCTGTGAAGTGGAAGGGCTGGTTTTAGGAGTAGGAATTTCAGAGTAAGGTGACTTCAAACATACCATTTTAGATTGGCATTTGTAAGAAAAAAAAAATCTTGAAACCACTTATTGTTTTACCTCACAGTGATGTGCAACTTTGTGTTTGGCTTTCACATAAGATCAGTTTCATCTGTCTTGACCAATTGGCTAGTTGTCATCCTTTCGTGTATATTTCATAGACTTTCCATACATCACAGCCTTGAGGCTTTATGAAGCAGCTGTTCATGAATCTTGTCAGTGTTCTGACTCATGACACGGTTTTCAATTTCTCCCTTTTCACCTGACTGCCCTTTACAGCTCCGGTCCTCTTTGCTGACTTTTTTTTCACTCTCCTTATGTCAGGTCTTGTTCTTTCTGATTGGTTCTCCCAAGAGAAAATGAAATTAGGCAGACAGTGCAGTGACTGGAGAATTACATCACAGACTGAGTGTTTTCTCAAAGACGGTGTAATGTGTGGCTGTGTGTGAGAGAATGTGAACATGTTTGACTGTCAGATCTGGAATTGGCTCGGATAGATTTTTCTTTTATGTCTCGGCGTCACAGCAACAAGTTTCTCTAGTTTCTGCGCTTTTACTGTCGAGTTTTTGTAGGATGCTCATGTGGTTAAACTGGTTGTGACGCTAACTGCTTCTTTATGTTTGCCACCAGGGTCGCCATGTCAAGACTGGTCAGCTGGCAGCTATCAAAGTCATGGAGGTCACAGAGGTAAATGTTTTACTGCTTTTAGTCCTGCTGCAAATTCTTTTTGTATCCTTGCAGTATCAGGGCCCTAAATCGTTTAGTCCTTATTAGACTTAGAAAATCAATATGAAGGAATCCAGGGTACTTTACTTCTGGAATATAGTGTTCCATCATTGTCTTCCTACATAATTGAAACTGCAGCATACTCAATTCGTTCACCAGTTGATCCCTAGTTGACACCTCAATTTAATGCCAATTTTTGTCCCGATTTTCCTCTTCTGACAATCTTAAGGACACTTTGATTAGCCCAGTAGCTCTTAAGACATCTTCCTGCCATGTGCAGGGTTTTAATAGTGCTCTGATCTGCTCCAATCTAAAATCAGAGATATTCAAAGTGTTGGATTGTCTGGGTCTGATATTGCAATGTGTTTGGTGGCCCCTGTGGACACGAGAATCACAGAGGGGAATTCTAAACAAAGACAATAAAACAACTACCATGTCACACCAGAAAGTCCAGCGGTGACATCTAAGGTGTCTTTTTCTATTGTTTGTTTCTCGTTCCTTGGAACGTTTCCTTCTTAAACTTGTTTTGCGATATTTTCTGTCTGATATCTGATTATTGATGAGCGACATTCTGCTGTGTGCGTTGTGCTGCTCCTGCCGTTTGGTTGTATGCCACGCATTGTACAAGCAAACCTGCTATACATAGAAATTTTTATCATCTGGTCTGTCAGATTTTAATAATCGAATGACAATTTTATAATCTTGCCGCATGAACTAGCCATAAGAAAGACTACCACAGATTTTTTATTTATTTATTTTTGGACACATGGCCAATTTTGCTGTATTGAATATTCTAAGATCCAATAAATTCCACACATCTGTTGCTGCTGCAGAATTTATGCAAGTGTTTCTTGAAAGTCATCGCAATGACCCAATCGTAGCTTTAGTCAAGCTCATGGTACACTGTGTACGTCACAGTCTGTCTGACAAAGAATCACACCTCAGCATGCTGAATAGTTGGAGTGGTTCCAACTGATGGCAGCCTGACCTACTTTTTGAATGGCACAACTTATATTTATTTGACAACTAGGAACTCAAGGAAATGAACTTCCATCTTTGGAAGATCAACAAAAGTTGGCAGAAGTGACATACCAAAACTGACCCAGTGGGACAGTATGTTCGTTTTTTGACACCCTTTATCCTGTTATACTTAAAGCATGAAAAACAACCAAGAAAATCAAGAAAAATTAAGAAAAGAAATATCAAATCTCATTTTTCCAGTACGAAACTCTGCATTTATCTCAATGTGTTTCTTTTTTTTCCACTTTAAAGTTTATTTACTCAATCTTTTAAAGTTTTTAACTGAACTCCCTAAAGATCCAAAAGTCATGAGAGGACACAGCCAGCAGCCCAATAAAACAGCCTGTAGAAAACTTCCCTGATTGTTCTGTCATGACTCCAAACAGACGGCTTCTCCTCTGTGTTTCCACTCTATAAGTTCTCTCACTGCACACTTAGGTCATTGAAGCGATTTGAACTCTTACGATCCACTCGGGAGCCTCTCATAATTCTCCTGTCAGAGTACGCACATACAACACGGATCAAACTAGAATGTTCTTTAATATAGCACTTTCCCCGACTAAATCGAATTACGAGAACAACTCTCCTCCTCCTCTCCGTACGCTTCTCATGTTTCTTTTTTTATTTCCCACACACAGAAGTAGTTTTTTATTAGATCTCTGTGATATTAAAGCTCTGTTCACTTTAGAGTTTAAAAGCCACAGTGTTACATTGTTGTTTTGCTATTATGAAATATTAATAAGTTGCTGTGGAGTAAATCAATTTGAGGATAGAAAAACCTCAAATAAAAGCTGCATCCGGGGTTTGCGTGAGTTTACAGATTGGAACAGAATTATACATTACACCTTTATGATATGGTTGGAATTAAACATGTTGACACATCCCAGTATTTATGTGGAAGAACTAACTTTGTAATTTTTTTTAGTAAGTCTTCTGAATTTTGCAACCATGTAAGTTTGCTCAAATTTGGCTTTTTGAATCAATTTTGCGACAGTTTAGCCACAGTGTCACATAGTTGACTTTGTTTTTTTTGTGGGACATATTTTGTTGTTGTTGTAATAATACATTAAAAATTGACTTATCAAATACTCTAATTCAGATCATTTAGCTTAAACAGGTTAGCTGTGTTCTACAAAGTCTGCTAAACCCTTTTGACACATATTTGACCTGCAATTAAATGTTTTTACGGCTCATCAGGATAATAAGTTCATAAAAGGATATCAGTTAGATCTTTAATAACTTAATGTGACCATATTCCAGTGGACCTGATAATTTAACCATCTGGAATGTTTAGACATTACTATGAAAGCACATGTTGTTTAATCATTTGTTCTTGTTTTTGTTTTTTTCTTCCTTTTCTGCAGTGAAATCCTTTATCATCAGTATCATAACCATACGTTCTGCATTTACCTATGTCAAGTTTTAAGTTTTCATTTTGTTTGTGTAAAAATTTCAAACACTGACCATCTCAAATGATAATCTTTTGAGTTTTAGAAGTTCCAGCTGAGCAGCCACAGTTCGAGGTCACTGTGCCCAGCAAAAAAAAAAGAAAAAGAGAAAGTGATGATGATTTTTGCTTTTGCATCTTCTATTAGACAAATCTAATAACTAAACAGTTTTATTTTTAGCAGATTAAACAACCAAATCTCATGGGATAGATACATTTAATAAAAGTACTATTCAATGTTTGTTCGTTTTTTTTTTATGCCGACTTAAAGTCATAACGCATTCAGAGGAGCATAGGTTTTCCTAATGTTTTGTTTGGCTTTATATTTCGTAGCACTCTTTATTACTTGAGGAGCGTGTCATTGTTGTGACATTTAAAGGTAATTTTTTCCAGTTGTGAAAAGCTGTTGGGCACAGAGAGACATTAAGAAATATTTATACATATTAATATTTCCATTTGCAGAGAGAACAGTTATCTGGTGCACATCAAGCACAATGTGTTGAAAACAGAGCCTTAAACCTCAGTCTGAATTTCAGCTGAGCAACTTATCCTGGAAGTGATTAGAATAGAAATTTGGAAAGGTGAGCACAAATAATATAATATGAGGTCCTGTTCACACCTATAAAGCACTAATAAAACCGAGATTTCAGGGTTTGCTTACATTCTTGGAGAAAAGCAACATTAAAAACAAAAACAACTATGTTGACACCTACATCATATGTGTAAAGTGTCACTTTCAGACTTATAACTCACAACATTGGAGTAGTTTTATGTTTCTCTTAATTTGCATTTGTTTTTCGAGCTAGTTATTTTGGGGAGAATCTTTGACCTCGCACAGCTTTAGCCTTGCTCAGCGTCGTCTGCCTTTGAAGTCTGATGTCGTTTATGGCGACTTCATCACTTCATAGTGCTTAATACAGTGCCGGTCTTGCTGCATTTTAAAATGGAATCAGAGTTTTTGTAAATGCAGATTTTTATTTTATTTTATTTCTTATATGAAAAAACTACATTTAAATAAATATTTGGAGTAAAGCAGTTGTGGCCAAAGTTAAGCTGGGAGATGCACAACTAAAAATAGTTGATATTTTATTGTTAAATTGTGTAATTCACTGACCTTTAGCAGCCTTTTTGTCTTGTATTTACAGCTTTTATTTCATTATAAAAGACCATTAACTTGACCTCTACGTTGGTGCATGTTTGAACTTTGAAGCGTTAAACTGTGAACATGAAGCCAAACGTAGGACCACTTGCTGCTGAAGCATGAATTCTCAAAGAACAGTTCACATGCACATTTTCATCATCAACAAGTTGGACTTTTCCTGTGGAGTTTTTTTTTTAATGATTTCTATGCTGGTCTGCTACAGACAATCTGTGGAAATGCCTGTCTATTATCTGCCATCGCACACTGACTCACTTACGCACGCAGACAGCAGTCACAGTCAGGCGGGGGGGAGGACAGGGGGCTTTCTTTTTCTTCTTGTTTCAGATAGCAGCGAAAGTTCCCACCTTATAGTAGTGCAAATATATCATTTTCTGGTGTCTGTGCAGATTTAAAAGCAGGCAGGAACTTGGAAAAAAGTCCAACTCCTCCAGCTCCCCTACCATTCACATGTCTCTTCTCATTTCCCATGATCTCCTTCACAAAACCAAAGCATTGCTTATTATTGTGTTATTTGTTCATACTTTGGGTTATTTCGGTGTGTTGTCATTGTTTGCCGCACTGACAAAACTTGTGCTGTCTTTAATATTGTCTCTTTTGTTGGGTGTTTTGTCTGTAGGAAGAAGAGGAGGAGATAAAGCTGGAGATTAATATGCTGAAGAGTTATTCCCATCACAGAAACATTGCTACTTATTATGGTGCCTTCATTAAAAAAGGACCTGCTGGACAGGACCATCAGCTTTGGGTTTGTAAACTAAAATAGTTGAAAAATATTTCATGTTCCATCATTCTGCTCGTTTAAAGACGGTGATATTTAGAGCTTTTCATAAATGTGGCAGAAACGTATCACTACTAACCATTAAATTGTTTGCGTCTTCAGTTAGTGATGGAGTACTGTGGTGCTGGCTCTGTGACAGACTTGGTGAAAAAGACTAAAGGAAACTGTTTGAAAGAGGACTGGATTGCCTACATCTGCAGAGAGGTGCTAAGGGTAAGAAACACAAACACAGAGCAAAACACACATTTATGTAATCATAATTGCCTTGTATAGAAAGAACCTGCTGAATCCTAATATGTTGTTAGCTGTAAATGTCCAGTGCGGAATACAGTTATGGCCTTTTGGTATCGGGACCTAATGACATGGCGGATTCCTTAGTAATGTTTATGTAATGATGAGCCGTTGTATAATGATATACAATGGACACATCTCCATTCCTGGCTAACTGTTTAACCTTTGAACTTCAGGCTGAAATACATTGCCACAGTGCTGATTGACAGATTATTGGCTGGCATTTGCAACCAATCCAGGAGTACCAGGAGCAGAGACAAGGTCGACTTTAATTATTAGCCTCTGTAGTAGTGCTAACAGGAGTTCCACTTTGCGTAGTAAAGCATATTTAGGTATGTTTGGAGTTTGAAATATTAAAATAGGGAGATATAAGCATTTTTAGAAGGAGCCTTAAGTATTTGTGGATTTTAGTTATTCGCGGGCAGCTATTATCACAGACGCTGTTTTTTGTGATTCTTTGGTGTTTCTGACTGAGCATTTGCTTTAAAACATGATTTTATGTTTTCAAAAATGACAAGGATTTTTAGTTGACATTTTAAAATATCTTTAGCATCTTATGCTAGCAATAACACAGTTAACGAGGTTAGCATAAATAGCCACTGTGCGTATTTCTTCAAGAATTTAGGCCGCTACTTTGACACCACAATTTTCAAAACTCTCACACTATTTATATGTGTATTTAAATCTCATATGCTTCATAACAGAAAGAGGCTGAAAGCTTAAAATAATAAAAACAGTAATGCAGGAAGATTTTTAGCCTTCCTCCTAGCTATCAAGGTTGGGTCAAGATCAGTTCTCTCCTTTTATAAATTCAGCCTAATGTTGTCAAAGTTTGTCCTATGTTTGGGAAACTTCTTTTTTTTAATCTCCAAAAGCAGTTTTACAGCTTCAGAACTGCTGAAGCTGTAAAAATTTGAAATGGCAAAAGAGTGATATGACTTTTGGCCAGTCTAATTCTCTGTTATAACAGCAATGATAAACAAGGATTCCTCCTTAAAGAACATGGTTTCCTTAAAAATAGCCTCCACCGTTCATCTTTCATCCTTCATCTGACCTCATTTTAAAACACCTCAGTGACTCTCCAACATTGACTCTTCTTTCCACACCAACAACTTGCACACTGGAGAGGATTATTGTTAGTGCTTAGATCAAATCTGTTCACTAATAGGGAAAAAAATGGGGAATATTTTGTATCCGAGCAGCTGGTCAGGGCAGGTCAGGTAGAAAATTGTCAGATTCCAGCAAACTTCTAACTTCTTCCCAAAAAGTAAAAGTCCAAGATGGAGTTCCACGCTTATTGCTTCCGTAGGAATGAAGTTAGCGCAAGCTGGCTGCAAAGTTTTGGATTGGACCATTTTGTAGTGTTCAGGTCCATCTTAAGACGATGCCAAAAGGGAAAGACAACTTCAGGAAGCAGTTGTTGCTGCCTATCAGTCTGGGAAAGGCCAAGATGTCATTTCCAAACAATGGCGTCATAGCTTTCAGCAGTTATCTATGCTGTCAATCTACGCCAAGGTGGACGTCCAAGAAGCTGTAGTAAAGTTTTCTTTGAGAACTACGCCAAATCCTTCTGAAATATGGTCCCTTCGGTAGTTGAGAGCATCGTTGAGACGTTCGGTTGTAACGGGAAGCCACATTTTTTGGAGACACCTTAAAGAGGGTGTGTGTGCTGGCGCCTCATACCAACTCTCAAGCACAATGGTGCTGAGGTGATGGGCTTATTTTTGTTTCTTTATGTGTCAGAATGTTCTAGTGCCAGTGTAAGAAGCTGGAGGTTGAATGAAACTAGTCATCTAACAGGATGTTTTGGAAAATGATCTTTAGCACATCAGCAAATCTCTAACAGAATGGCTAAAAAACAAAATAAAGTATTGCAAAGAAGTAGTAAAAGTTGTGAGAGGGGCTGAAGAAAGCTTTGCATAAACTGCAATGAGCTGAATGAATTTGAATAGAAAGCAAAGCCAACTGGAAGTAACATGAAAAAGTTGCTAAAAATTACTTGATCATACACCTTTTCATTAATCAGGATTAGCTTCACCAAAAAGTGGCAGTACAGGCTCTAATGTTGCATAGCAAATGTGTGGCTAACCGGGCTATACACTGTAGCTTGAGTCAGTCTGTTTTATTTTTACTTTGACAAATGGCTCTGCCACAATTATGAATATGTATTCCATTTTGAATGCGCTGTTATTGAGCTGTAGAGTAAAGCACCACATCCACTGTTGATTCCACATTTTAATTTGCAATGAATGTGCAAAAGTGTTTTGTCAGTGTGTTAAAAAGCTGTGTTATAAACTGTGACAAGTGCTTGGTAATGTTTTTTTCTAAATGCTTTGAGCCATTTAAGTCACAAGTGTTCACACGTTGACAAAGGAAGTGCAAAATAATCCACATTTCTATGAATGAATTCCTGAGCAGACTGAGGCACAGTTACACCATTTACCCGTTCTGAAATAAATACCCAACAGCTCATGTGATTTTTGTATCTGCAACTAGATTTAAGCTTTGCTTTAGCTGTTGTTTATGGCTCATATCAATCATTTCTATTTTGGTGTTTCATTCCAGTTTTGTGTATACCAGGGAACTGAAGATGCTTTTAATGCAGTTCCTCTTTCCACAGCGACTCTTTAGTTAATCGGTGCTTCTCTAATCCTTAAAGTGCAAAAATATCCAAATTGGTTTTTTTTCATACTTAATTGGACAGTTTAAATTATAAAGTTGTTTAGGAGATGACAAGATTTTGAGAAAGACTGCTTGTTGTGTTCTCTTCTTGAGTTTGTGACTGTAGTAACAAACCGAGGTGTCCTTCAGCTCACCTGAGCCAAGTTCAAATAAATCTCTTCACTGATGATATTGTGCTTCTGTCAAGGGCGAGAATAAAACGTGATATTTATTTTTAGTGTTTAGAATTTTGAAGGGGATCACAAAAAAAATCTGGACAGTGGCCAGTATTTTCTGAGCTGCAGTCAGCCACGCTGTCTCCTGATTGTTTCAACATCACAACATCCCCTCACACACACACAGACACACACACACACACACACACACACACACACACACACACACACACACACACACACACACACACACACATAGAGGCACTACGGTCTGACATAGCGTCATTGTCTGAAATAGGACTCACTTCCTCTGTTTATTTAACCTCCTTTGAAGAAGCGAAAATACGAGGACATAGAAGTGTGTGCTCTGAAACTAAGCAACTATTAGAGGTTCTCAAATTAAACACTTTTGCATTTAGAAGAAACCTATTATGAAAAAATAAATATTTATTGTGGGTGATTTTCTTTTTCTTCTAAAACTCTAGATAATTTAACCCTTTCTCTGTTGATGGGATCATATCAGTTTCCCGATAATTCATTATATAAGCACAGGCATGTTAAAAATGGAACACACTCTGCATTAATGCTGTATTTTATCATGTATCCTCTAGAATGTGGTCGCTACAAAACTACAGCCCTAATTCCACAATGTCAATAATTGTTATATGAAGAGAGAAAGTTTGTGAAAAACTTAGTACACCCATTACACATTACATTTTTAGAGGTGTGCTTTTTATTACGTCCATTTGCAGAACGTTCAAAGGTTTAATCAATATCTCCTTCCTATTTCCAAAGTTATAACTTTTAGTGTATTTTTACACTATATAAACACACACAACTTAGTTTAAGAAAATTCCATAAAAATACACTAAAG
>CAEGAF010055400.1:0-31976 GCA_903067075.1 Micropoecilia bifurca | reverse complement strand
GTGTGTGTGTGTGTGTGTGTGTGTGTGTGTGTGTGTGTGTGTGTGTGTGTGTGTGTGTGTGTGTGTGTGTGTGTGGTGCTCACTGCAGCATGGAGTGGAGAAATATGGCAGCTCGCAGTGAAGGAGAAATGAGAAACCACCCAGCATGACCGCTGCCCTTGGCCACCGGCCATCTGACAGATCCCACCCAAATGTGCAAATGGTGTGTTGGGGATTCAGCGTCGTTTGGACGTGTGCTTGTGTTATTCATGTAGACGTGTCACAATAAGGAGAAATTCACAGTGCAGCAATGCAACCTGCTGCAGGCGCTGCATCTCGCTCAGACTGTGTTTTAGACAGAAAACACAGCTCCAGCTCTGTGTTTACTCTCTGTTTCCTCTGAGGATGCGTAGCTTCCCCTTGAGCCAAAGGCGTTTTCTCAGAGCTCTTTTGTATTCAGTGTGAGTATTTAATGCCCTCTCGCTGACTGAGGCAGGGAGGGGGACCAGGCGGAGCAGGTGGACCGTCACATCCTGTATTATGAGGAGATGGCTGCTGTGCACTGCTGTGTTAGGAAATATTTCACATCAAACAGGTTTTTTTCTATTTCCTCTCCCCCTGAGAGTAATTAACATGAAATTACAGCCGGTAATAACTCAAGCGATCGTGTTTTCTGCAGTGTGTCTGGTGTTGAAGCAGTTCCTCTTGTATAATTAGTTTTGAAGATGAAGTTTACAAAAGAAAACCTACAGGATATTTATTTACTCCTTTAAAATGATCTTAACCTTGTTGCTTAATTACTGTCAAATATATTTTGATAATTTCTACCTACTGGTTAATTTTTCATGATCTGATGGCTTAAACATGTAGTGCAAACCTGAGCAAATAACTACTAAACTACTAAAATATGCTGAATATAATCGCATTATTTAAAACTCATGAACTTATCACAACCCATATTGTCCTTAAGATTCATTAGTATTTTATGTGAACGGAAAGTAGTGCATAATTATTCAGCAGAAGCAATATAGTTCCTAGTTTTATTCTTTTAAAGAAAGAAATCATTTGTAAAGTTATGACCTTCAACTGAGTAGAGCAATATCAGAGAATAATATTACAAAAAAAAGTCATTTTAATGGGAGAAAAGCTTTAATAGCTGTGAAGATCTGATCACCTTTTCCAGTCTGTGTTGTTCGTTCTTTGAAACAAACTCAGCAGTTTGTTCAGTTGTTTCAAAGTCCTGCTGATAATTTAATGCTGGCGTTTTAAAAGAGGAAGTTCTTCCTTATTTGTCAAACTGATAGCAAAGTGCAGCTTCAGAAGGTGATCATTATTCTGCATTTTAACGCAGAGTAACACTGCTTGGATTTCTCATGAAACTTTATTCTTGAATTATCACAACTTCAATTTTTTTATTACTTTATTCTCATAATATTCCAGTATTAAGTCAATATTATTCTGGTATTGTTACAGTTTTATTCTAGTACTTTTAAAACTGTTGTTAGGTATGGTTACAACTTGATTCTTGCATTAATTTATTTTTATTCTGGTAATATAATGGCTTATTACATTTTTATTCTCATTTATTTTATACTCATATTCTTACAACTTTATTTTGGTATTATTGCAATGACTATATTCTCATATTATTACGATGTTATTCTGGTATTATTACACCTTTATTCTGATATTATTACATCTTTATTATCACATTTTTAATGTGATAATATCTTTCCTCCTGCAGTATTATCACATTTTTAATGTGATAATAAATATGTCATTAATGTCTTTATTCCGATAATACAATAATTTTATTACATTATTATTACAAGTTCATTCTTGTACTATCAGGACTATATTCTTACAACTTTATACTCGTATTATTATGACGTTTTCCTGATATTGTTATGAGTATTTTTGTATTATTTTGACTTTATTTTCCTAATATTATGACTTTATTCTCACGTTATTACTCTCATATGATTTTGACGTTAAGATAAATTTGTAAAACAACCTGTAGGTGAACTTTCGCTCAAAATCTTTGAGCGAGTGACTCAAAATCTTTTGAGTCACTAGCAGATTTGCATAAAGAACAACACTTTAGCCTATTTTTATCTGACCGGTCACATCTCATCCACTTTAGCAGGAAGAGTCTTTGCATCATTCCTAATATTTTCCATCCTTTTCCATTTTAAGACTTTAATTAGATGGAAAAATATGCTACCATCAGGACATTTTATTTACTTTTTATTTTATTGTATTTATTTATTTCGAACAGACAGTAAAAATAAGCAAAAAAGACAAGAAAATGAAATACAATGAAACTAACTTGAAAATATAATATGAAACAAATTATTTTGCCCATGTGACATGCAAATTTTTATATTTTCTGTTCGAAAAGGAGCAGGTAGAAGATACATCTTATAATGTCCTGCCCCTTTCCTACTTGTCAATTTATTATCAATTAACTTTCAGAACATCAAAAAGAGAAACTCATTTCCATTTTACATGATGTTCAACTATGTACAATTATTTTAACTACTATTTATATCATCAATTACATGAGAGATTCTTATACAGTCATCTTATATATCATATTTTGAAATGAGCTCTGCTTTAATCAGTTTTTAAAATTGGTTTAATTTGTTATTTTTTTAAGCTCATCCTTCAATCCATTCCAGACATTTACTCCACACACAGATAACCTCCTGTGTAACCTAACAGATTTACCTCCTGTGTTGGTGGGATAACTTTGTATCCTTCACAACTTGACAAAGATGATCCACCGGCTTCACATTGGGTGACAAAATATAAAGTATCCCAAACCATATAAGAATTTTTACACGTTACTGTATGCAAAATGAGTATTTTCATTACGTTTGCATTGTGTCTCTCTTATATTGATGTCCAACATGCTGTCAATGTCTCACACTGGGAGCCAAGAACTCACCCGCTTTGACTAATGAACACACACTAGTAGGCAATAGACTACAGATCAATAAACTCAGTGGAAATCTCTTTCATTCAGCACACTCACTCACAGACACAAACACCGTTTTTATACCCTGGGAGAAATTACAACACAGAGGATGGCAGTGGAGGAAGAGGAGGAATTGGAGGAAGAGGAGGAGGGGATGATTGTGGCACCAGAGCCAGGAAGATTGTAACACCTTAGCAACAAATAAGCCAAGCCTTCCACTGAGGAGGAGCCACACGCTTTTTCACACAAACACGGAGAGGCAGCTGAAGACCGATGAAGGATGGTGATGAAACCCAGGCAGCAGCAGTGATGCACAAAGACAGAAACACACACACACAGAGAGAGAAAGAAAAAAACATTCCTCTTTGTTTCCTGCCTCTTTCTGCTTGTCATTGCCGTTTAACCTTGTCTGCTTGCCTCTCCCTGTCACTGATCTTTCCTCCTGCAGTGTCGCCTCGTTTAGCAGCTTTTTCAGTGTGTGTGTGTGTGTGTGTGTGTGTGTGTGTGTGTGTGCGTGTGTGTGTGTGTGTGGGTGGGTGTGTGCACCGCTGGTTTACCACCAGCCGAAGGGGAGGGGATGGAGATGGAGTTGGGATGAGCAATAAAAGAGCAGGGACGGTCTTAGTGGCTGGGAAAGGAGAGAAGAAGCAGAAGAAGAGACACGGATCTCTCTACATTGTATGGATTCCATATTGGATCGAGGAGGGGCTTGGTGAAGGAGGGGCACCAGAGTCTTCTGGTGAAACGCAGAGGAGGGAGGGTGTGTGCTGTGCTCCGGACCCGCTGAACCCGAGTGACGGCGCTTCGGAGCGGTGACTGGCCTCAGCCTCGCCGCCTCCTCCTCCTCCTCCGCGGTGCCATGCGCAGCAACGACGCCCGACGCGCTGGGAGGACAGAGGTGCTCCAGGAGTCGGAGACAGGAGCGTGATGGACATCTCCGCATATCCACCCGGACTCCTGCTGGCTTCTCCTCCGGATCCCCTGCGGCACGTCCTCATCAGCGAGGCGGCGCACTCTGCGAGACTCACCCATGGTGCTGATGACGGTTCGGGTGTCCTGTGCCATGCTGCTAATGAATTTTCACCTGTTCACTTAACAGCTGCTCTTCCTCTCGTTATTGGTGACGTACACTGCAGGGCACTTGCTATTCTGATCTGAATCAAGGTTTTTTTTATTGCTGCATGGACTGAACAGCCCTCCAGAATGGGTAAACAACTGGCTTCAAGAAGGATTCATCGGGCATGATAATGAAGATGGGTGCCTGAGTAGCGGTTTGCATCTGCAGTGATAGGTTTTAATTGGCTGTTTCCAGGAACAAAAGAGCTGCTTGGGCTGCACTGGCAGAAAGCTGATAGAGTTTTTGCTCAAATGTCGAAGGTGACCATCGGCAAAGAAATCTGTGACTGAAATCAAGAAACTTTGAAGCAGGAATTTGAGGGATGGCTGAACCCAGTCGTCCCTCTGCAGTCGAGTCTTCTGAGGAGTTTTTTGTCTCCGCTGAGCCGTGGGAATCCTTCATACCTCAACAGACTGGCAGACTTGTTCGTGGTCTTCTGTTCGGTTTCATTCATTGACTGGAGATCCACCAAAGCCTGACCCCATGAGTGGAGGAGGCGCCCTGCAGCAAAGAACCACCTACCTCATCTCCCTCACCTTGGTGAAGGTAGAGGCTGTGGAGGAGAATGGCGGGGAGGCCAAGAAAAGCACCCAGGAGAGGGAGGCGGAGGCCGACCAGGAAAGGAGTCCAGGGGAAGAGATTGGGGCTCCGATCCTGGCTGAGAATGGAGCTGGAGAGAGAAAACCTCGTAGTCCTCAGAGAGACACCGTAGATGCTGCAGGTAAAGCCCCTGAAAAGCCTCCACGCAACCTCTCAATCCCCCTACCTGCTGAGAGAGGCACGATCCAGCAGACCAGGTCTGTAGACGCCGTTGAGTCAATGCAATGCTGGTCTCCGTCGATTATCACAACACCGCCGACCGAGCTGGTGGAACCGAGCCGAACTCCCACCAGGACCAGCTTCCCTATCCGGCCAGCGGGACAGCGGCCCGTGAGTCTGCTGAAGTCCCACAGCAGCGTGACCAACCGAGGCCGCGACTCCAGGGAGGGTCGGGAACGCAGCCCTACCTCGGCCCAGAGCCTCGACCGGAAGGACTGCCGCGTGACGACGCGGTCGCCGGGTCCCTGCCGGGCATCGTGGGCCGAAGCGAGCCGACCGGAAGCCTGGAGGGACCTACGGGACGAGGCTCAAGCTGGGATGTCTCTGGACGTCGGAGGCGGTGTGGCCGCGGTGATGAGGGACATCCCCAGGAAGGACCGGCTGAAGACGGGCTCGGCCTCCTTACCTGCTCCGGCCAACCAGGTCCCCAAACCGGCACGCAAGGGGAAAAGCCGCACGCTGGACAACAGCGACCTGAACAGCCTTTCTGAGGACCTGGGGCTGGTCAGGGACACCCAGCAGGCGCAGCAGGGACAGCGGGGCTCTGCGAAAGACAGGAAGATGCTCAAATTCATCAGTGGTATTTTCACCAAGAGCAGCTCAGGGGCGGCAGGAACGACATCCGCTGCTCCTCCTGTCTATATACAGAGAGATTCCAGCGAGGAGGAAGGTAGGAGGTCACAAACACTGTTAGGCGATATGGCTTAAAATAAAATCTCTTTTCACCTTTTGATTAAAATTGATCTTGTTTTTGTTAATATGACTATATTCTCAGAATTAGATAGAAAATATATTGTAGCCTGACCCTAATTATATGTGTACAAAGTTACTATATACTTTATAGAAAAGTAAGCGGAAAATCGATTAATCTGAGATTTTATTTTTAAGTCATGTCGCCCAGCCTTAGCAAACAAAACATGGGGCCCTTTTCTACCCCAGGGCAGCTGTGGCTACAATACAGTAGCGTCATCTTAAGTTATGAAGGACATTATAAATAAAATTAATCAATTATTAATATTATTATAGATATGGGCAATCCGGCTTAGACATAAAATCTGAATTTTTGTCTGGTTTATTTCATACTAGATTCGATTTTATTTGTTAATTTTTTCCAAAATGGAAATTACAAATGACCAACAATATTTTCAGAAATTGGCTTTTATTTCAATCATCTTTTCTCTTGACTAAATAATAGAAAATTAGGGCCAGGCTATGAGGATTTTTGTTAACTTACAAGAAAATTGTCATATCAGCAGGAAACAAGGCATAATTTTACCAGAAAATAAGGATTTTATTTTCCAGCGATAATCACCCCCTAGCTAATAAGTTGCAGCTAAAGCTAAAGTTGGGCAATGTGGCTTAAAAATAAAATCTCCTAATTTTTTTTCAGCTCCAATTTTAATAGTTGTTTTCTATGCTTATTTTTTAAAAAAAGGAATTACAGATGTCAGGAAATATTTTAATTTTGAGGAAATTGTCATATTAGAAGAATGAGTCAAAGATTCACTAGAAGGGCTTAAGTTATACTTTTGCATCAGTTTTACAAATTAGGAAATACTTAAAATTTCAACATGATCAAATTATTTTCAGCAGCAGGACTTTGAAACTGTTGAGCAAACAGCTGAATCTATTTTAAAGAAGCTGGTCGCATTAGATTATATAGATATTTAAACGACTTTTTTCTCATAATTTTAACAAAATGCTCAACAACCTAATTTAAGTTTAGCTATTTTTGATGCGTTCTTATACAATTATTATTTAAAACTCCTGGAAATGCAAACGTATCCTGGTAATATTAACACTTTATTCTCGTATTATTGTTGTATGACTTTATTATCGTACCACTGTCTTCTTGGAATATGACTTTTTGCTAGGAATTAATGTTTTTTTAGTAGCTTTTTATTGATTTATTTCAGTCGTCCCTTGATAGAGCACATAACTAGAATATAGTCATAATATTAGCTGGATAGAGATACAATTTTACCAAAAGAATGCCTTAAAATTATGATAAAAAGATTGTTTTAATGAGAAACAATCTTTTATAATTGATCTCTTTGGTATTTTTGTGACGGAGTAAAATGGCGACTTTATTCAACTTCATTCTTGTGTATTTTACTGTCATAAGACTGTATTCTTGTAAATAAAATAAAATAATGATTAGTCTAATCCATATTCCTGAATGTAAAGTCTAAGTTTTGATTAAACAAGATGGCGGCCTTGGGCGTGTGCATCACTCCGAACCACGAAAACCCAAATAGCGAATTAGTTTAAAAACATCCACGTTTTCCAAAGACTAGATCTTCAGAAACCCAAAAATTCGACTAATCGATTAAAAAAAATCGATTTATCGCCCCGCCCTACGTCACTCTGCAGCTCATGATCTTCCCTTCCAGTTTTTCTGCAGGATTTTTCCTGAACATGTTCCTCTTCCTCCGTGCAGAGGCATCCATTTGAAATGAGTCAGGCTGGAGTTGGGTGGGGTTGATTTTTTATTTTTTTTTAGAGTGAAACCTCACAGGCTGTAATAAAGTCACGTGGCTTGGGAACATTTTCCTGCCACCATGTGCATCTGGATCCCGACTGATACAGGAAACAAAAACTACCGTTTGGCGCGATGATTGCCAAAAGAATCGTCTTAATCTAATTCCCCTCGGAGCGGCGGGGGGCAGATTTCACATGTCTGCAGGGGTAATCAGCCCTTCACACACACACACACACACACACACACACACTGACACCCCACACACACACTGCTGCATCTTGTTTTCTCCCAGTGTGGGTTTAAATCTCATAATGTCACCGGAGAATCTGTTTGGCGCCACAACCGAGCGGGAACATTTCTAATCCCGTCTTTCATATTTTCCACCCACCGCACCTTCTGCAGCTGGAGATTCATTTTCTCTCCATCTCTCTTTGTTTCAGTCTGGTTTTATTTAAATTCACTGGTTGGGGGGCATGTGAAGCGTTTCAGGGGATTTGAATAAAAATAGATTTAAAGATTTGTTACAGCCTTTTTTAAAAAAAATTTATTCGTTTCCTCATTGTGTATTCACGCAGTTTCACACACACACACAAACTAGCCTCTGTATGCACGGCATACACACGCACGCTCACACGCTCAGGAGCAGGAGGAAGTGTTGCCATGGCAACCGTCAGACCCGTGCCGCCCGTGCTCAATGGCAAGCCGTTGTAACATAAAATCGGGTTCCCCTCCACTCCCAAAAAAATTTTTTTTTTAAATTTGTTTCATTGAAATGTTAAAATGCTACGTAAATATGTGACGTTTTTCCTAATTGTGGACGTCAGTAAAGTCATTCTGGCTAGTCAGGCTGTTAATTAAAAAGTGTATGGCAAGCCTTTTTAACATAAAATCGCTTTCCACTATCCGAGGATGATTAGTTGGTTTATTCAACAGACCCATGATCCACATAGACATAAAACAACAAATAACAGAAATAAATGCAAACTTATAAAATACCTGCATACCAGTGTTTCAAAAATATGACTGGTAGCAAAATTACAATAAGATATTCTACAAAATATCGATAAATTCATTTTTGACTGTTCATAATGGTAATTTAAGATATCCGCATTTAGATTCTGACTGGTAAATTCAGAATATCTTCAATTACATTTTGACTTGAAAATTTATTTCAAGAAGATATTTTAAATGGCGTGACCAGAATTTGTCATTTGAAGAGTCAAACATCCATAATTACAATTTAAGATGTTGCAAAAGCAATTATGACAAGACAAAATTTAATTTCCAGATATCTCATCTAAAAATTGTGCATTTTGTCTTGTGCAATATTGGAGAACGCAAACTTTGTGAATTTGAAGACTGCTTCTGAAATCTACAAAAAAATGTCTGCATTTTCAAAAATCTTTTGATGGTTTTTATCTTCAATTTTTCTGCTACGTAAATATGTATCGCTTTGACTAACAAATTCAAGATATCAGTAAAATCTTTCTGACTAGTCATAACGTTAATTAAAGATTAACAAAATGCTAATTTTGTTAAGATTAGCAAAATACCAATTCAAGATATTAGTAAAATCTTTCTGACTAGTCATAATGTTAATTAAAGATGCCTCAAATAGAAAAACCCCCCATCTAATTAAAGATATTTCTAATTTATTTGTAGTTTATAGTTCCAGATATTTCTTATTTAGCTTTGCCTCGTCATTATTTGCTTTCAGTATATCTTCAACTCAGTTTGCACCACCCGAAACGATCTGAAAATACATTTAAAGTATTTTGATTTATGGTGTTATTCAAGATCTTTAATTAGAATTATGACTAATCAGAACAGAATGTGAGATATTTTTAATGTACTTTAACTGTCATAATTCAACTGTTGATATTTGACATGTGTGTTTCTGATAGTGATTCATCGTAGTATTGAATTAAGGTTCCCATACAAATTAGTCGTAAATCTAATGTCATTTATACTAGCCTGAATGTAATTATCTCAAATATGTATTTTGTCTAGTCAAAATATAATTATATATATCTTAATTTACTAATGCATCCGGTCGTATGTGGTGAAACCAATTTTATGTTAAATCGGCCTGCCGTACTCCTATCTAAACATACATTCAAGATATCTTTAGTTAGAATTATGACTAGTTGGGAGAGAAAATGTGATATCTTAAGCTTACTTTATTACAAGTCATAAATTAATCGTTGTTATCTGAAATATGAGTTTCATACAGTCAGGAATTAATGGCAAATATCTTGAATTAAACCTTCCATACAAATTAATGGTAAATCTGATGTTATTTACTAGTCACGATGTAATTCGGTATTTTGTGAAATCAAATTGTAATTAAAGAAATCTGGTGTGGCGAAACCAATTTTATGTTAAATCGTCCTGCCATATTACAGTAATATTGCTGCAGCTACAAAGGCACCAGCGCCTGAAGGAGAGGAGGAAGACGAGATGTGCAAGAGGATGTAGTATATTCGAGATAGAGGCGAAGGCTTTACGGTTTAAGAGAAACAGAATAAAGTTGAGTATTTTACTGTTCACACATAAACTGGATGGTTGAAGTGGAGGTAATTGGGATTCTGTGGAAATGTGCGCAGCCAAGCAGCTGAAGGACTTCACTGTCTAATCACTTCTGGCTCCAGCACCAGGCCATAAAAAGGGCTTTCAGTCAGAGAGTCACAATGAGACAGACTGTCAGTGTGTGCGCCTGTGTGTGTTTGTGTGGTAGGAATTGCCCTTTTTGTGTGTGGAAAGAGTCAGACTGCAGCAGCAGCAGCAGCTCGCATGAAAGCCCACTTTCACCATGCATCCGTCTGCCTGCCACAGATTTAGTTTGTATGTGAAAGACACAAACAGCCACACCTTCTATGTGTTACTCTCTTTACTATCAGTTAGTCCATTTTTCTTGGATTGAGAAAGTTTCATAGATCTTAGTGACTGTTGCCTTTTTTGGGAGTTGGCTTGAAGAATTTGGATTTTTCACACCTGATTGTCCGGTAGACTCGTCCTGATTGGGTCCAAAATTACAACATTTGTTACATTTTCACTTTCAAAGGAACCCCACGGTTAATAAAAAGGTGCTTACTGTCCGCCTGTGGGGGCGCTACACCAAGAACCACGGAAGGAAAATATACAAAAAACCACAGAAGAAGACAAGACCCCAACTTCCTTCTAGTAGAAATGTAAGCAAAATTGGAGTAGTGTCGTATTATCACAGCTGTAGCATCTCTCTTTAGTCTTTAGCAGAACGCTGCAAACTATTTCTCTAGATAGTTCTCAAGTAGTGAGTTTGTTAGTGTTATATTTACCCAGAATGCCTTGTGCTGTAGCCCACTTCCTGCTTTTGGAACCTTCTTTTCAAATGGACTAAACATGCTTGGTGTAAATGCAAGAAACCCCAGGTTTGGGTTTGCTTGAAGAGAAGTCTGGAATGGTTCAAACGCCAATCAGACCAGAGGCCACTTTAAAAGTAGAAAGTGAGCTCAGGGTATTCTGGGTAAATACAACCAAAACAATCAGCAAGAAAAATGGCTCGTAGTCTTTTTCCAGAGGCAAAAAATAAATCCTACAACTGCTAAAATCTGACACCACTCTGTTTTAGTTTACGTTTATAAAGAAAGATGTGCTCAATACTCTACGGACGTCTTTGCGTTGTTTCCTTCAGTGATTCTTATTGCAGCGCCACCACAGGCAAGGAGGGGAACAGGTTTCTCAAAGTGGTTGGTTCGTTTAACACAGCAGAGTGAAAGCGAACATGATAGGTGAAAATGTAACAAACTAATCCCTAATTTAACCGAGTTTCTCAGAATATCAGCTGCCAAGTTCTCCAGAGTCCTGCTAATCATGTCAGCATGCAGAAGCAGAGACACATCTAAAAGTTTTACTTAACCGACGTTTTAGCATTAGCTGCATTTAAATCTGTCTTATCTTTCTGAGGGGACTTCTGTCCTTAGCAGATAATTTTTCCGAAGTGGGGAAGTACATTTCAAAGACTTTCTATAGTCTTTCACTTCTGCCTGCTCAGTTTGCAGTGACTCATTGTTATTCCTATTAGGGCATCGCTGCAATGATCAATTTTAGCTCCGTTTTCTACTATGAGGAAGGAGACAGTGTGAAAAGCTAAGATATTTTTGAGCAGCAGACGAATCAAACCATCTGGTTTAAAGCAACACACTGCTTTTCTCAAGCTTTAAATAAAGGATAAAGAGCAGCATGGTTGCAGCTTACTGGTTTCCCTGCTGTGAATTAAAGGTTATATTCATAACTGTGACCTGCAGGACCTCCCGTGCAACTCATATTGCAGATGTGTGATTTATCACCCCTTCCAACAGGCAGTTAAGATGGCTGCCTCCTCTCTGTGTATAATCAACATGATGAATCCCCTGCCTGTGTCTGCAGCTTGCTGAACGTTTGTCTCTGCCTGTCTTTTTAGTAAATATCGCCAACAGTCAGGAGTGGATGCTGAGCCGATCCATCCCGGAGCTGAGAGTGGTGAGTCTCCATCACTGCAACTGATGGATCACATTCAACTCACAGTAAAAACTGATTCTGAGTAATAAAATAGTAGAGAAACTGTTTCTTTTTTTCTTTTTGCACAGTTCAGCATAACAGGAAACATATTACAGTAGCTAATGTTTGTTTTTCTGCTGAGTTGCAGCAGTTGCGCTCTGGGAAAATGATGCCTTTCATCCCAGTAAATCCATTTTAACATGAACCAGTTTTCCTATTTTTAACTTTTTGATTTGTCAGGTTAGAAGCCCCTAAAATATGTCATAATTTTACAAATTAAAATCATGTTTATAATAAACCAAGCATATCATATTTTAATTAGACATATAAAGTTGTGAAACTCTTTGAGGGAGGGGTTGGTGTAGGAATTCATCATATAATTTATCATTTATTGTGAAAAATTCAAATTTTGAATTATTTTTAGGATACATTTAAGTTATTAGTGATGAATAAAAATAGCACTACCAGTACAATCCAAAATGTTAATTTAGCTTTTTAATTCACCATTGGTTTCAGAATAGCACCAATAAATATCTGTAAATTCAAAAATATGATTAGATACAGTTACTGTGTGAGGATTAGTGGTAAAATATGTATTTTTAAGTAAAAGAAGCCTTTTTCAAGTGGGAATATTTTATCAAGAATAATATTTGTGCTTGAGACACTGAATGCTCTGCCATGTAGTCACAGTCATATAGTTACCTGAAATAAGTACATAGTAGTTTTTTATCATAATATTTCTAGTTACCACAAAATATCACAAGATAATTTTTGCAAATCATCTAAAACATAGAAAGAGTTTTGCCTGTTTGTCTTGTTAAAACAATTAATCGGCTTAATCGTAATGAATCAATTATTGAAATAATTGTCAACTAATTGAGTAACTAACTAATTGTTATTAGGACAGACTGAAAGAACAGCAGCTCAGAGCAGTAATTAAGCCCAAACTGTACAAACATATATAGATTTTGCATTTAAGATAACAAAAAAGTGTGTCCATAAATATTTTCTAGCTAAAACTCATCAAGTGGCTGTTTTAGTTTCACCCGGTTAATAAAATCTAATACTAACCAGCTTTTACTATTCATTTATTAATCAATTAATCCAAAAATAATCACCAGATTTACTGTAGACTGGTGATAAGTTGAGCAGAAAGGTCTCATCTTTTCACATGTTGACTTTAGCAGTTACAAAAGCCATATATTTGTTAAAAATATGGCAAATGATACAATAAGGTAATGCTTTCTGAGATCATTTGTGCAAGTACAGACACATATTTTATGACAACTGTTAAAGAGAGCCTTAAAATATAATTTTCTTTAATTACATCAGCATAATCTCCCACTGAAAGAGAAGTCCAGCATTTAATTTAAGAACATGCACTCTCCAGGGCCTAAAATATCACTTTAAGAGTTAATTAGTAATAAAAATTCACTGGTGGTCTAATTGTTGCTGCTAACTCCTTCTACCTCCGAGATCAGCCGTGTCCAAACCGTTGACACATTTTAACTGAAGTTAGACAAAAGACATTTTCATGAATTGAAAATTATATATTTGTTAATTATGGCAAGAGTTTTACTCATTTGCATTTAAATTTTGAGGAATCAATTGTTTGCTATTGCTTGGTCAGGACAAAAGTAGATTTTCAGTTGTCTTCGTGACAAGAACCCGATTTGGGTCGCTCTTTATTCTGAATTTTTTTTGTTTTTAGCCCAGTTTGATGAAAGACTGCGACCAGTTCTGCTTATGACCAAATCACTGGATGTCTGTGATCTTGTTCTTTATTACAATAAAAGCAAAACATTCGATTAATAAAAGAAAAATACTTAAGTTTTATCTAAATGTCTTCCAACTGACAGTAAAAACCGCACTCAGATGGTCCATCATTCTCTATTATGCTCTCATTGTTTAAGCTAATTAGGCCGGCATCTACCAGCTATTTTAGTAATCAATTATTCCATAGATTACTATAGTGATTAATTGATTATTATGATAATTAATTGGATTTTAAAAATTGCCATATTTTGCAGATTTTTCATTTAACCTTTCATTATAATAGGCAAATAAGCAAATAGTTTAATTACTTTTTAAATAAAAAACAAAAATTGTATGTCCTAAAATGCAATAATGTAGCTTTCCATTAATGACCACTTGATCGATTGTTGAAAAGGATGCATCTGTTGCTAAAAATACTACCTTTTGAATCCATAAATGGACAGCAGAAAGGTGCTAAACAAGAGATTTTTTTTACTCCAATTAACAATTAATTGATTACTACTTTAGTTGACAATTTCTTCACGATTAATCGTGTCAGCCCTAATCTTATTTAGTAGCGATAGTTTTGGTGTCAGACTGTAAAGAACATTGTTTACCCAGTATTGTCACAGTTACAAATTCAGTCAGACGAAATCAGCAAGTGAGAAAGGAACTGAAAGTCTGCATTAAAGTTTTAATTAAGTCTGACAATTTGGTTTGAGATGTTCTCCATCACTGACCATGAAGAACTTCTACTTCTTTTAATGTATTTCCTTCCTTTTCCTCTCAGGGCATTCTAGGCAGCTTGAAAAGTGGAAAGTCGGCGCTGGTGAACAAATACATCACAGGCAGTTATGCTGCGATTGAGAAGCCTGATGGTAGAAACCGTTTTGTTTTAAATTCATGTATTACCTGATTGGCTGTTTTGCAGCTCAGTGGCCTGTTAAATTGCCTTCCCGTTGCTTTTGTTGTTCCTGACAGGTGGAAGGTATAAGAAGGAAGTTCTGGTGGACAGTCAGAGTCACCTATTGCTGATCCGGGAGGAAGCTGGAGCTCCTGACGCACAGGTGTGTTTTACGCAAACATGGAGGCCTGTAACACTTGAATCATTTGTTTGGAGCTACGCAGTTCCTCTCAACTCTAATCCTGCTTCACTGTTCCATCTGCGTTTTCTCCCATTGACTTGGATTACTCCGGTAGAATTTCAACTGGACTAATCAGCAAGCAGAAAGAGAAGTTGTGAATGATTATGTTGCTTTTCTGCGATACTTTAGAATTGAAGTCTGTCTGTACTTGCAGCAATAGCAGCAGAGGGAATGAAGCAGTTCAGTTCGCGTACAATACCAACATTACCAACCAAACTGTTGGGCTTAGCACGTCTTTCCTTGCAGTAGATGATGGTTGTTTTTGATCAGGCAATTTGAATGAATTGCCTGATCGAATTGCCTTTGTAGTGTCAAACTGGTGTGTTACATATGTAGTAATTGGGTAACATTTAAATATTCAACACAGTCCAAATCGTTGAACTATGTGATGGGTTTTAACCAGGGTAGCTTGGAGCTAACATTTGGTTTTTACCAGGGTAGCTTGGAGCTAACATTTGGTTTTAACCAGGGTAGCTTGGAGCTAACGTTTGTTGTTGTTTTTTTACCAGGGTAGCTTGGAGCTAACATTTTGTTTTTACCAGGGTAGGTTGGAGCTAACTTCTTTTTTTTACCAGGGTAGCTTGGAGCTAACATTTGGTTTTTACCAGGGTAGCTTGGGGGTAACGTTTGGTTTTTACCAGGGTAGCTTGGAGCTAACGTTTGGTTTTAACCAGGGTAGCTTGGAGCTAACGTTTGGTTTTAACCAGGGTAGCTTGGAGCTAACGTTTGTTGTTTTTTTTTTACAAGGGTAGCTTGGAGCTAACATTTTGTTTTTACTAGGGTAGCTTGGAGCTGACGTTTGGTTTTAACCAGGGTAGCTTGGAGCTAACGTTTGGTTTTTACCAGGGTAGCTTGGAGCTAACATTTGGTTTTTACCAGGGTAGCTTGGAGCTAACATTTGGTTTTACCAGGGTAGCTTGGAGCTAACGTTTTGTTTTTACCAGGGTAGCTTGGAGCTAACGTTTTGTTTTTACCAGGGTAGCTTGGAGCTAATGTTTTGTTTTTACCAGGATAGCTTGGAGCTAACGTTAGGTTTTTACCAGGGTAGCTTGGAGCTAACGTTTGGTTTTTACCAGGGTAGCTTGGAGCTAACGTTAGGTTTTTACCAGGATAGCTTGGAGCTAACGTTTTGATTTGTTTTCCAGTTCTGCAGCTGGGTCGATGCGGTCATCATGGTCTTCAGTCTGGAGAACGAAGCCAGTTTCCAGGAGCTTTACCAGCTCTACAGCCAGCTCAGTGCTCACCGCTCAGACATCCCCGTCATCGTGGTGGGAACCCAAGGTAATCTCACAGATTACGCCGTGGAAATTTACTCATCCTGGGATTAAACTTGATTCAACTCACCAAAACATATGAATGTGGGAAAAATTAACTTTTGAATTAATAAACTGTTATTTAGTTGGAAAGACTGGATTGCATAGTTGATGTTAGAGCTGAAAACGTAGATTCCCAATCCATTCATTCATCCATTGATCCAGCAATCCTCATAGTAATCTATTTTTTCAATACCATAATTGAGCAAAACTAGAAAAGTGTGAAATATTATAATTTAAATATTTTTTAATAATTTTGACCAAAATAACGTACATAATTCGTAAATAATTTTTACCATGTTGTTATAATTTCCCAGTATTCATTTGTCATTTTGCAAAATATTTTTGTAATAATGTATATTCTTATAATTATCGTTATCAAATATTGCCACATGATAACGATATATATTAATACCGCCCTGTTATCCCGGATTGATCAGATAAAATAAGCAGCACCAACCCCCGGGTGATCGAGGACCAGCGCGCCCGGCAGCTGTGCATCGACGTGAAACACTCGCTGTTTTATGAGACCTGCGCCACCTACGGGTTCAACGTAGACCGGGTCTTTTCTGAAGGTGAGCTCCTTTCATCCTGACCTCCATCTTGGTCAGAGACGAAATGTTTCAACCAGAGCTCCATGTGGTTTTCAGCCGCCCAGAAGATCGTAGCGCAGAAGAAACAAGCGGCGCTGCTGGCGTGTAAATCTCTTCCCAACTCGCCGAGTCACTCTGGAGGATCCACACCTGGATCCGCGTCTCTGCCCGGACAGGTACCGACAAGGCGGTTTCTGACGGTATTATCGCGTTATCGTCACCGTATCGCTA
Organism: Micropoecilia bifurca; assembly: GCA_903067075.1. Classification (NCBI taxonomy): domain Eukaryota; kingdom Metazoa; phylum Chordata; class Actinopteri; order Cyprinodontiformes; family Poeciliidae; genus Micropoecilia; species Micropoecilia bifurca. Next base: position 15,044 of record CAEGAF010055400.1, on the reverse strand, counting down.
CACGATATGGTGACGTAAGGAGTGTGCTAACACCAGAGCCAGTGCACTTGCTAGCGCAGGCTGCTAGCATACAGGCTAAAGAAATTTTACTACATCAGAAGCAATAAAACTGAGTTTATTTACTTTCAGTGTCACTTGGAGCTTTAAAGCTGAGATTTGATCCTATATGTTAAAATATATTGACAAATACACCATGTAGTAATATACAGGGTATTGACACATTAATCTATCAGAATATATACCCAATATATTGGGTAATATGCTGCAATCTAGCATTGGCAGATTAATATTACAATACACAAATATATTTGATTAGGATATTACTTAATATAATAAAACATGTCTGTGTAAATATATATTGTAATATATTTTTAATATATGAAAAATGCAAGTCCCTGTAAATTATTAAATATATTGTAATATATTATGCTGTCATGTTTTTTAATGCATATTTTATGCTGTGAATAAATGTTATAGTGAATTATTAATCAATATCACTCGATAAATAAAGCAGCATCCTAATTTTATTAAATCACTTTGAATAACCTAAAAATCTAAAATTTATGACATTTAATATATGGCAATGTATTTTTAATGGCTGGAAAAACTCAAAATTATTTTTACTCTAGTTTCTAGTGGAAATATCTTGGTACACTTGAAATGAGATTAAATAACTTGAAAATAAAATTTGAGCAAGATAAAGAACCTTGTTTTCAGTCAATAAATCCTCAGTATTGTTAAAAAAGGACAAGTTCCAATTTCAGATTATGTCACTTATAACATGGAAGAAATGCATTGTTATGTGTTAAATAATCTGCCTGGGTAACTAGATTTTGTGGTTTTATAGTGAACATAGATTCTAAATATAAATCAAGTCTTTAAAGTCTAATTTTACTCCACCTCAGACACATTTTATCACCTCCTCACTCACTCATATCATCCTCACTCTCTCCATCTCCATTCCCATCTTGACCCTGTGACCTCTGGATTCCCTGCTCAGGCCAGTAATGGCCCCAGCAGCAGCTACGCCTGCTCCCTCCCCTCCACCCCTGTGGTGGGTCACAGAGACCTGAGGGCGGCTCAGGTGGAAGGGGGCGGCAGCTCGCGTCTGAAGACCATCCCCAGGCGACCTTCCCTGTTTAAGGTCAGTTCCCTGCCAAACCTTCCCTCTCCTGTCATTTCACTCTCATTTCCATCCGGCTCCCTTGTCGTTCGTCTCTACTGGGGTTAAAAATACTTCCTGTGTGGTTTGTTTCAGAACCGGGACACGGACAAGAAGGCCGGTGATTCAAAGGGGGATCAGAGCGGCGTGCGAGGCGTCCCGCTCAAACAGGTTTGGGTTGTTTTTGCTAGCGTTGAAACGATTAATCGTATTAATTGTGATTAATCGATCATAGGGCTGAAATGATTAAACGTGATTCATTGATAATTTATTTTTTATGAGCGATTCATAGAAGGAGTTTCCAGGAGAATCCCTACTGTCTCACAGCTTCGTGTCAAAAAAGACTGAAATATTCATGATTAATTGATTATTAAAATAATCATGAACTAATCTAGTAATTGATTAATCATTAAATTAGCTGAAAGAACACCACAGAGTAGTAACTGAGCCTAGACTGTACACAGTATCCATGCATTTTGCATTTAAGATAATAAAAACTATTTTGTTTGTGAATATTTTGTACCTAAAACCCTTGCAAATGTATCCTTAAATGATCAAGTGGACACAGTAGGAATGTTATTATTACATTTTAGGCAATAACATTTTTATTTTCTTATCTTCAAAAGGAATTGTTGTTTTATTTGCATTTGTTAATGTATTCCTAATATTCTACATGAAAAAACTGAAATAAAAAATCTGCAGTGAGGCAGTTTTTTTATCCGATTAATTGAGAATTGTCATTTGATTATTCTGATGACTATACGTCAGAATTATTGATTAATTGATAACTAGTTGTGGCTGAATTCTTTACAAACATAAATACAGAACTCAGAGGAACTAAACAACAAATCCCAGTTCCCTTTTCAGACAAGAGAAGGGAACCAAAATGAATTTATCTGCTTTTCGCAGCAGCTTTCAGTTTCATCCTTCCTAACCTTTGCCCAGCGTGTTTCTATTAATACAGCAGCTCTGAGCTGCTTTGAAGGCACTCGCTAAATTTAGCCAGACCGTGTGTCATGCTAAATCTGCAATTGTCTGTTTTCATCAGGGCATCCTGTTCAAGAGGAGTGGCAACTCTCTGAATAAGGAGTGGAAGAAGAAATACGTCACCCTGTCCAACAATGGCACCCTGTCTTATCACTCCAGCTCCAGTGTAAGAAAAACAGCGTCCAGCTCTGATCGATACAACCGTAAAGCATCAGCAGCCGCCTCTGTAGGGAACTTATCTGCAGATTTACAGTCGCAACGACGCGTTAGAGAGCAGATTCTGGTTTTCTGCAGCTCCAGATTTGAACTCTGATTGATTTCATGGAAAGGATTCTGCAAAAAAGGCTTCAAATTGTTTGTTGAATGATAAAGAATATTATATAATTTGACATCTAGAGTCCTTGTAGGTTATGTTTAAATTGTAAATATAACTCTGAGGGTGTTGAGGCAGAACTGAAAGGGGAAAAATTAAGAGTTTGAAAAAAAAAATCTGTGTTTGTAGAGATATTATTTTTCTGAGATCTTGTAATCATGCAGCTGGTTCATTATAAAAACAAATATTTGGCATATTGTTTAAAAAGTAATATTGTACATACATGGGATAGGGCTGGGCAATACGGCGTAAAAATAAAATCCCAGATTTTCTTCATACCAAATTTTAATAAAAAGAGAAAATAAATTACAAATGACAGAAAATATTTTTTAAAAGTGGCTTCTATTTCAATCATCCTATCTGTGAGTTGCACAATGACGTAATTCTGAGAATATAGTCATAAAATTAGCAGAATAAAGGCACTTTTATACCAGAAAAAAATTACAAGAAAAAAGTTGTTTTAATGAGAAATTAATTTTTTGCTATTTTACACGTTGGTGTAAAATCCTCTTAATATTGCGACTTTATCCTGGCGCAATATTAAGACTATATTTTTGGATTATTTTTATTTAAAAAGAAAATTGTATATTCTGTCATAGAGTTGACCTGAATTCAAAATCCAAATAAAAGAAGCTGTAAAACTCGCTTGCCAAAGAAGATGGCTGCCCTGTGTGACCTTATATCATGATCTGGCTCTTTTTTAACTTTAGGTTTTTGATCTGCAATGAATATCATCCACTTCTTCTTCAAAAAAAATTGACTTTATTTCTTAATTTATCATCTGACTCGACTGCTTTGGCCTGTGTGACAAAAAGTTTGGACACCTCTAGAGATTCACCTTAGCAGCGTTTCACAGAACCTCAACATGTCGCTAAACGAGGTGAAAACATTAAACATCTCATCCATCACAGGACTACACCCAGAACACCCACGGGAAGGAGATCGACCTGCTGCGGGTCACGGTCAAAGTTCCTGGGAAACGGCCGCCGAGAGCCGTGGCTCCAGCCGGACCCTCAGCTGTTCCCCCTTTACCTGGAGTCAACGGCATCAGCAAGGAGCCGGCGGCAGCTGACGGCACCAGCACAGGTACGCCGGGTCCGTTCACCAGCTGTTTTTATTTTTAGTTTTAATAATGTTTTATCTTTTTTAATCTTTTTCAAAATCTCTTTTTCGTTTAAAGAAGTTTTTAAGGTTTGAGTTCTTGTTAAATGGCGGTTTGACTAAAGAAGTTTTAAATGTTAAAGTTTTTATTTTTACTTTTTAATTTTTTTTAATTTCTCTTTCTCACTGTTTATTCAATGTCACATGCTGTTTTTATTTTAATTATGTAAAGCACTCTGAAATGCCGTGCTGCTGAAATGTGCTGCATAAATAAAATTTGATTGATTGATTGATTGATTGAACTCAGCTGGGCATCAAACACATAATTCTAATACTTGTTATTAATATTTATTGATATTAAGGCAGAATTTTGTAACTGAATATCCCGTTTAGTTTTAAATATTGCGTAACTTAATATTCCATGTTTTCTCTTTTCTTAAATGTTTCTTTCAAAAGAAATGAATAAACTACATTTTAGAAAACTTTCTATGACAAAAAATAAAAATAGCCTAGCAAACTTTTTTCCTATGGGAATAAAACAAACAATGTTTGGGCCGCACATGAAAACAATTAATGGCAATCATTACATTAGCAGTGACTGAGAGAAGAAGAGGTGCTGTTTATAAAGTCACACAGTCAAAGCTTAGCAAGAATAATTTGGGTTATTTAGTTTGTCATAAGAGGAAAAAAGGCAGATTCATTCTTTAAAGTCATGTTTGCCATGTTTTGCTTTCATTTATAAATGTCACAGTTAAAGCTAACTGTTCAGTTAACAGGCTAAATATTTAGCTTGCTAACTAAATACTTTGTTTGAAACTGACATTCATAAATTAATGAAAAACAATAGTAAGTTTCTGATGAGGCAAAATTGAGCTAAACGCAGAACGTACAGAGGGCCGATGTTTATGAAAAATAAAAACTTAAGATAAACTATTATTTCCACTGGCTGATTGTTTTACTTATAACATGACATTTATTCCACATTATAAGTGAAATAATCTGAAAGTGGAAATAGTACTTTTTAAAATCAATATTAAGGAATTATTGACTGAAAAGAAGCTAAAAAGTTACTTGTAACTTTTGTTCTAAGATGTTTGGACTGAAAACTAGACTAAAAATATACTTGGTATGATTTGGTGTTTTTGCAGTGTTGTCTCTTGGAGAAATGTGTTGTTTTTACCTCACGATAAACAGAAAATCTTCACCTTCTCTCAGTCCCTCAGTTGTGTCCGTCCACTCTGTCCGTCGCCGACGACCGGCCCGGCGCTTTGTCTCCACAAGGGGGCGACAGAGGACTGCAGCGCTGCCCTTCATCGCTGTCCGCTAAAGCACAAAGTGTTGGCAAGTGTAGCACTCCAGATTCAGCTTTGAACGTCTGCCACGGCAACTGATTATTTTTCTTTTCTCCCTTTTAACGTCAGACGGCCTTGAAGGGACGACCGGAAAAGATCCGGGCCAAGCGTCTCCCATGAGTGACAGGAAGAAGAACAGGAGGAAGAAGAGCATGAATCAGAAAGGGGATGCAGCTGTTGGCCAAGCAGAGGGTAATGTCGCTTTTCCGGGGAAATTCTCTGAACATTTTTGGAAATTTTCCGCTTTACTACACTCTGACGATTGTTTTCTTTGACTACAAATAACTTATTCCTAACTGTCTGTTGCTCCAGTCTAAAAATGGACGATCAAATATCTCTGTTAAGATTCCTTGACAGCTTATTTCCCGTTTCTCTGTTTCTCTTTTTTTTCCCTTTCCCCTGTGCGTTTCTCTCGCTCTGCAGCCAAACGCAAAATGTGGAAATTAAAGAGTTTTGGTAGCTTGAGAAACATTAATAAGACAGGTAACACATGAGGGTGCAGAGTCTTTCCATTGCAACCATCCCAAGCATGCGTTCATCCAAATAACCCCGACATCTTTCGTTCTTCACCTCTCAAACTTTAAGCCATTTTGTGTTTGTTTTTGAAAAATCTCCACAGATTATCCCACTATAACCATGTCTAAGATGTGTCCAAAAGTTGTGTTTGTTTCCTTGTACTTGCAGAGGAAGAGAATGCAGACTTTATTATAGTTTCCTCTACCGGCCAAATGTGGCACTTTGAGGCGCAGAGCCTGGAGGAGAGGGATTCCTGGGTGACAGCGATAGAGAGCCAGATCCTGGCCAGCCTGCAGTCCTGTGAGAGCGGCAGGAATAAGGTAAAAAATAAAATAACTATAATTTTTTAGAAGAAATAATTCCCCAAAACACTGGAACATGTGTACTTTCTATAGAACAGAAAGGCAGAGGCAAATGTAAATTGCCCCAGAAGTTATTGTTGTTTTGAGACCATTTTCACTGCAAAAGCACAAAAGCTTACCAAGTAATTTTAGTCTATTTTATTATGAAAATATCTTTCCACAGGCTCTGAGCCGTTACCTAGCAACCCAGACCCAGTCCAGGCCCGTAACCTAGCAACCATCTGGAGTAGCCAGCAGCAGCTTTTTCTGATTTAAAGTGACAGAGGCTCATTCTGGAAGGAGCTCAGTGGTTTTTGCCCACTTTACAGAAAATGAATGCATCAGGCATCTTTTTGTAAATTTAGATATATTTTTTTCCTTTGTTTCAAAACCTAAAAACAGAAATGAAATGGTAGTTCTTTACAAACAACCACAAATTTCCTGGAGTAAATATTTCTTAGACATCTTGAAGTTGTTTTTGGGAATGTAATTGAGTTTAATTTAACTGGGCTGGAGCGAAAACGGCTCTTTGGTTTGGAAAGGTTCCATGATGTAGACAGAACTAAACACAGAAGCTCCTGACTAGAGTTTGGATGTTTTAATTGATTTATTTTGGATATTTAAGATGTTTTCCAGTTGCAATATTAAATGTTCATTAGAATTTAAAGTTTATTCATCTTTGAGAGAGTGTGCTTGCATTATTATGCCATTATCATTACAATGCTTGAAAATAGTGTCAAAACAAAAATATTATAATTTATTGCAATAATTTCTGGGGTAATTTATCACCCAGCAAAGTCTTGCTGGACCTGATGGAGCCTAGACCTCTAGTCTTCATGTTGGACCCTGATGGGTGTCCAGTTGTCTTCCTGTGTGGCTGAACTTGTAGCTCTGCCTCTGTAATTTAAATAAATGTGCTCCATATTAACATATTTTTGCAACAAAACAAGAAAATCATTTTCTCTGAGGTCAAATGTCGCCCAGTTTTGTGTCTTGTGAGACTGAAATGATTGACTCTTTCTGTGGCCAGGCGCGGCGGAGCAGTCAGAGCGAGGCCGTGGCGCTGCAGGCCATCCGAAACACCAAAGGAAACAACCTGTGTGTGGACTGCGAAGCATCCAGTAAGTTCACTTTTTACTTTATAAAAACACAAAATATTACCAAGTACCGTATTTTCCGCACTATAAGGCACCTAAAAACCTTCAATTTAACCTCAAAAGCCGACAGTGAGCCTTATAATCCTCTGCGCCTTATATATGGACCAATATTGAGCCTCAACAGGTCTAGCAACTACGGTAAGCAGCTGCCGACTTCATTTTCCCCCGTAGAAGAAGAAGTGCGCGGTGCATGCTGGGATAGTTGTCAGAACGCTGGTTTGTTAATAAAGTTTGATAATACATTTAAAGCCAGGGGGAGAGGAGCAGGGGAAAAGAGACAGAGGCTGCAGCGGCAGCGTGTCGGTTGGTCTATGTTACCCAGAAAGCAGTGGGGCACAATATCGCAACACCAACACCGTGAGTGAAACAATGACTGAGACAGACGACTATATAAAGTACTTGGGGACTACTTTTTTTTACAAATGTAGATGTGTAATAGAGTATGGAACAAATTGGCAACCCAAACTGAAGCATCTATTCTATGCACCTTATAATGCGGTGCACCTTATATATGAAAAAAGTTTTAAAATAGGTCATTTGTTGAAGGTGTGCCTTATAATCCTGTGCGCCTTATAGTGCGGAAAGTACGGTATTTCTAGAACAAAGATCTCAGTACTTTTCAGATAATGCAAAACTAACTTAAAAGTAACTTTTCAGCAAGCTATAGGACAAGAAAGGTTACTTGCAAGTAAACTAGACCAAATATACTTTCAAAACTTTCAACCAGCCTCCTCTTGTCCATGCAGATCCCACCTGGGCCAGTCTGAACCTGGGCGCCCTCATCTGCATCGAGTGTTCGGGGATCCACCGGAACCTGGGGACCCACCTGTCTCGCGTTCGCTCGTTGGACCTGGACGACTGGCCGGGGGAACTCACGCAGGTTCTGGCTGCCATCGGAAACCACATGGCCAACAGCGTGTGGGAGAGCTGCACCCAGGGCCGCACCAAGCCCACGCCGAACGCAACGCGGTGGGTTGAACCAAACCGACGAGGTTTACAGTTTCAGTTTGGTGAATAAACGCTTCCATACCAAACTGGGTAAATGACAGCAGCCATTGTGCAGCGCATTGCAGCGGTAAAATCAGCTGACTAAACTTGTTTGGGGCTCAGCTCAGGTTGCTAGGTAACAGCAGAACTCGGCTGGGGTTGCTAGGTAACACATTGCTGACCGACAATTGTGATGATTTTGGAACAGTTTTTAAACTGTTTGCCAAAAAACGTCTGGATGTTTGTTTTTTATAACGCTTAGGCTGTTTTAGGAAGCAGTAGAAACTAGGGATGTGCCGATCAGGTTTTTTTCTGTCGATACCGATACCGATCACCGATACCAATCATATAATTATTTATTTATTTTTTATCATAAACACTACCGTTACATTATGTGGAAAAAGAAACCATGAATTCACCTTAATTTAGACAAAAACCTGTTTTTAATAACTTTTTCCAAGNTGCTATCAATAATACTATCTTTAACAGACTGAAAACATATGAGGCTCTGAAGAGGCTAAATAATGCAAAGAGCCAAAATAAAACTTTTCAACATTGACAAAAGATTCAAGTAGAAAACTTAACATTCAAAGGCAAAAACAGGATCCATTATAATAAACAATCCACAGTTACTGAATAAAAACTTCCTATTAGCATGGTGGCTAGCTGATTACTGCTAGTTCTGATTGGCTGTTTCTGACTGAGCGGAGTAACAGAATGATCAATTATTTTTTCAGAGATTATCTGTCTCATTTTAGGACAGAGAAAGTTTTAATGCATATGTAAAATGTATTTTTTAAGTTAGATGCTGCAGCTTTAAAAAGGGTTTGGTGTGAGAGTCACTACCAGGTGGAGCAGAAGCAGCTCCGTCTGTCAAACATTACTAAATATTAAATATTACTACCTGTAGCGGAGCAGCAGTTCAACAGCGAGAGCAGAACTCTTTAAAATTGAGCATTAGTTGCTGAAAAGCTAAAAAATCTGTCTTGTTGAGTCTTGTACAAATGATCTTCAATAACAAATTATTATCCCAGAATAAAAAATGCGTTCCTCACCAGAACATGGAGGTTTTCTCTATGTTGTTAAATGTTTTCATGTGCGGCCCTGTGATGTTCCCGTGTCACCAGGGAGGAAAGAGAGTCCTGGATCCGGGCGAAGTATGAGCAGCGCGCCTTCGTCGCTCCTCTACGGCCGGGTTCAGAGGACAGCGTCCCGGCGTCGCTCCTGTCCGCAGTGACCGACCGGGATCTGCTCCGGCTGCTGCTGCTGCTGGCCCACAGCACCAAGGAGCAAATCAACGCACAGCTGGCCGCCGCGCCGCCGCGTACGGCTCTGCACGCCGCCTGCCAGCTGGGAGACGTGGTCATGACCCAGCTGCTCGTCTGGGTGGGTGTATTTCTGTTGATACCGTCCACCGCTAGTCTGAAAGGAAACCTTAGATGTCTGGTAATGTTTATTTTTAGAAGAACAAAAGAAAAGCGGCCGAGTCGCGTCTCTTCAAGGTTTAAAACAGCAAAATGAACTGTAATGCTGCTATTTTTAAGTTTCACTGAGAAGGAAAATAAAATGGAAAACTTCTTTACTTGAACTTTTTTTCTCTCTCTTAACAAAAGATCCAGAAAATGAAGAGAAAAGCAGATTTAAATCTAACGGATTTTGCTCAATTTAAGGGTGCAATATTATCCAAAGTTGACTGTTTTTGAGCTTTATATCACCCTATAATCTTATTCCCTCATTAAAGACATACATAATGTTGCCTTGATTCTTTCAGGCATGTTTGAGAAAGCCTTTAGTCTCCATGGCAACCATTCAGCCAGTGGAATGTAGGCGGAGTTTCAGAAAGAACAGGAGTTTCTTAAAGAGACAGAGGCTCTTTCAAGTTGTTAAATTTTGAAGTTAAATTTCATATCTACAACATTTTTGTACTAACTGAAGGCAACATGGTGCTATAAAATGGCTCTTAATGCCTGGGAAGCACATAACACTGACCCTTTAAGGAATTTGAAGTGTTTCCTCTCGTATTTATTCTCTCCACAGTATGGAATCGACGTGAAAGCGAAGGACAGCCAAGGTCAGACACCCATGATGATCGCCAGAAAAACCGGGAGCAAAGGCTGCATGGATATTTTGCTCCAACACGGATGCTCCAATGAAACGTCCCCCACCGCCTCTGCCGCCGCCGCCGCCGCCGCCGCCACGCCGGTCCTCTCCCGCCGCTCCAGCACTGCCAGCCTGGGCCGGACCAGCTCCAGGAAGTGGGTGTCGTAGCCCGGATGTACCGGACAGACGCCCAGAACTTCAGTCATCTATTAAAACATGACGGGACAAAACAACGTAATGGGTAAAAAGACAGAAAAAAAAAACAGTTACTGAAGACTGAACAACATATCAAACAACGTGAAAGCAATATTCATCCGGTGAGTCGATCACTAACATATTGCTGAAATGCCGTCCTGTAGAGCCGTAGCCGTCTTCTGTCATTCTTAGCGCAGCCAGTCTGTCCGCATCAGCCCCACTTCCTCCCGATGAAGTGCAATAATCCAGCTGTGACGATGAAGAGCAACAGCTTTAAGTGTGAACTGCGTCAGCCGACAGCGCGCTCATCATCCCAGGATTTTTCTTGTGACTGGACCAAATTTTTGTTTTTCTTTGGCTTTAAGAACAAAACCTGAAAACAAATCGGCATAGAAAATACAGCTAGAAAAACGAAATCTTTGTTCCAACCAGAGATGCAAAATCTATACAATACCTGCAATGTTCAGCGAAAACGCACCCAAAGGGACTCAGCTTTGTAAAAAAAAAAAAAAAAGTTTGTTGAAAATATGTTGGGTTTGTTTTTCATTGTCTTTTATAATTTCTTATTGCCGTACATTCCACGAAGCGCAGTGAGCAGATGTGAACATGCAGTATGTAACCATGTGTTGAAACATCTTATTCTGGATCACAGAGACGACTACATGAAGATACTACTCACATTTATATTACTGTTGTGTATTGATCTCATGGTTTTAAAAAGTCAAGTACGAAGCAGTTTGGGACACTTTGTGAATCATGTGACTTAAATGAAAATAAAAACATTTTTATTAGCAATAATGGGATTGTTTTGTTTGTCTTTCCCTTCACAGTTTGTAATTTTGCCCTCCTGAAATGAATTCCTCATATGTTGGTCGTTTTTGTTTTTTATGGAGGCGGTGAGTGGTTTTGAGGAGCTTATTGACAAAAATTTAATTATTCTTGAGGTTGGAAATCAAACAAGGAGAAGTATGGAGCTTGATTCTTGAGGCTCGCTTTCTTTTCTAAAAAATAAATTACAAATTAATATCTGTAAACTGGCTTTTATCATCCCTTCTGTGAGTGTTAAAGCCAGGCTACAGAGATTTTAAAAAAAATGCAATTATGCCTATTTAAAAAATGCATAATTCTTTAATTATGAGAATATAATTGGTGAAAAATTGTAAAAAAAAAAAAAAGTTTTACAAAAAGGAAATCTTCAAAAGTAAACCAAAAAATCTATTTATGGCCCAGCCATAGTCGAGGTCACAAACTAAATAAAACCAGATAAGGAAAATGTGTATGTGAAAAAAATCAGTTTTGAAATTTAGAGCTATATGTTGGGGGGTGTCAATTTGGTATGTGTGCAATCCAGAGGTTTATAAAAGAGTTTGTGTCTAAAGATAAACATTTATTCAATACTGAGGTTCCTCATGGTTCGTTTGTCGTGAAACAGGCTGTAGATTGAAATAAATTCCTTCACTGTTTCACTGAAGTTGTGTCTGCAGAGCCATTTTTCGCTGAAACGTCCTCACACCAGCACACAACAGTTTCTTCTCTTTGTTGCAGGAGACCGGAAGGAGAGATGACTGTTAACAGATTATACTAATGAGAGTGAGAGGAGCATGTCTCGCCTTACAGAGGCTGAAACGGGAAAGGTTTTATGCTGAACATCCACTTGAAAATGTTATTTGCACCCAGAATAGTGCAAAATCTAACTGTCTATAACTTGTGCTTCTATTTTGAAATGTATGCTTGATTCATATCAGACTCTATGTCTTGTTGTTGTTGTTCCCCCTGCATGGTGAGGTACTTCCCTTTTCTGCAGCACATCAACTTTCTGTAAACAGTATGTGCATAAAAAAGAGGACATCTTGTTAAATATTCAGTTCATTTTTAACATATTTTCACACAATGACCTCTCATTTTGTATTTATTTGTGAAAAAGAAACTGATTTAATTGTACTTTATCTTGTTTTAATTATAAAACGAAAGATATTAAGGTATATTTCCTAGCTGAGGAAAGAGTTAAGACTTTCTTTCTTTCTTTCTCGTTTTTTTGTCTGCAGCTCCACCTCCAGACGCTAGAGGGCGACGTCTCCTGTCTAGTCTTAGCGCCATACGTCATAAATATGCGACTGCTCGTCAAACGGTATTGTAATTAAAGTGGAGAGCCACCTGAATCTGTTTGAAAAAGAAAGCGTTTATTCAGCTTAGACGATGTTTCTAATGGGTGAGTTTTAATGATAATAATAGTAATGACAAGAACAATGATAATGATGTTTTATTGACGTAAACCGAGCGTAAAGTGGCGGGTTTGAGATGTTTGTGAGCGGAGATGGTCTGGATGTGTTTGAGCTCCGTTAGTTTTATTCAAAGCTGCAGATCGGGTTCAAAAAAGTTGATTTATATCAGTTTACCTTTAAAACTGAAGCTCATATATTGTATAGATGTAATCTAAGTATTAATTACTGATTATTTTCTATAGGTAAGGCTTGTAGGGTTGCCACCCGTCCGGTAAAATACGGACTCGTCCCGTATTTGGCTGTTAAAATGTTGCTGGACGCGATTTGTTCCATATTTCTATACATGTCCCATAGACACGCCCACCACACACATATCAGCACTAAGTGTAACAACACTAACCAAAATAAAATACAGGAAATATTTTAAGGTCAGTTAAATTCTCGTTGCTGGAGCTAAATGACCCCAGGACGCTACAGTCAGACGGTTGCCTAGAGACGGACTGTCTACCAGAGTCTAACATAAAAGTTTTATTGCCTAATATGCAATAACAGCTTTCTGTTAGGTAACGTTTGAATCGCTATAGCTAAAGATGCATCTGCAGCAAAAATAAATTATTTTAACGTGAAAATTTTTGCACTTTCTGCCCAATAAAGTATATTCTTTGGATTAATCAAGTCATAACTGAATAGTAAAATGTGCTTAAGATTTTTTTTCTACTGAATATGAACCAATTGAAGCTAAAATGATATTTGAGGAGTTCTGGATAGAATGGATTTACAAACATGCCTTTTTCTTTATCTTGAATATAAAATATTTTTATACATTTCTGGCTTAATTACTGCATTCTGTGTTGTTACGCCCCAAGGTCTAAGGGTCCAGGGGTGATAACATAAAATGTGTCCAGAGGAACAAATGGAGTGTAAAATGATTTATTACAAGAGAAAGTTTCACAAAACAATACAATTTAACCCAATTAATTCAAAACAAAAGAATTAACAAAGTCAAGAATATCAAGTGCAAATTAAAGTTACAAAATAGTCCAAACAAGTCCATTCAAAATAAACCAAAAGGGGGAAACATATAAACAAACCACACACACAAAGGGAATGTTCAGGAGCACCAAGCCTCCAACCATGAGCTTCTAACTGGTAGTTAACTAGAGCAAAGTCAAAATCGCTGAACTGAACAAGCAGGAACAAACAAGACCAACCTAGTTTAAAACCTGCTTAAAGCAAATACCAAACAAAGTGGGGACAGCTTCACAAACCCTCTTCCAACTAGCTGCCCCACTAGAGGACTGGATTCAGGAGCCTTTTATAGGGTGCAGGTGAGTCTCATCAACGTCTGATTGGCCTGACAATCCTCTGATGGTCCAATGGTGTAACTGCTCTCCAGCAGCCTTCAGACAGCCAATCAGGAAGCTCCCACAGCTGATCCTGCATAGCCTGCAGAGCCTCAAGAGGCCAGGGGCCTAACAAGTCTGTTCTTTCAGTAACAATTAATAATTCACTAAACTAGTTGATGATTACGTTCATAATTTATTAATCACAATTAATTTGATTAATTGTTCTAACCCTGCATAATAAATCAGCTTCTAGAGGAGAATAGCTGCAGTGATGAACTAACCTCTGTGTTTTTCTCTCCAGGAGGTCAGTAGACGTCCAGCGGCGGCAGCAGGGATGAGGATCCAGCTGAAGGGTCCGGGTCACGCCGCCACCCTGCTGGCGGAGCTCAACCGTTGCCGGCTGACGCGTCAGTACTGCGACGTGTTCCTGCAGGTCAGCAGCCGAACGTTCGCGGCGCACCGCGCAGTGCTGGCCTGCGCCAGCACGCACTTCCACAACCTGTTCAGCCGGGCGCCGACCGCGACGTCGCCGGTGTTTTCGCTGGAGTTCGTCTCGCCCGGCAACTTCGAGAAGGTCCTGACGTTCGTCTACACGGGCGAGATCCTGATCGACCTCATCGACGTGGGCGTGCTGTACGAGCTGGCGGAGAGGCTCGGGGTCGGAGAGCTGGTGCGGGCTTGTCACGCCACCTTCCCGGACCTGCAGGTCTCTGCTAAAGCGGGTCGAGACGGAGAGCTGGACTCGGGGTTGGTCGGCGGCGGCGTAACCTCCGACCCATCGTTGTGCTCCTCCGCAGCGTCCTGCTCGTCCCTCTCCTCATCAGCTGGTCGGTCTGCGGCGCCGACGCCCGCCGAAGCTCCTTCACCGCTTTTCCAGAGGTAGGTAGAGAAAAGTAAAAAATATCCATCCAACAAAATACTCAAGTAAAAAATATGTGGTAAAAAGTCTACAGAAGTACACAGTTAAAATGCCAGTGTTGAATTAACACCCCAAAGTGTCTATATGTGTCCAAGTCAGCTGGTGTTAAAGTAACACTTTTGAAAGTGTTAAAAGATCGACACCCATATTTTTGTTAAATTAATATTGGTCTATAATACTGAAATTGGTTTAAGAAAAGTTAAACTTTTCATTTCTGTGTATTGTTTTGAATATTTTCCACTGGATTTGATTGATATTGACACCTTGTGGGTCAATTATTTACTTT
>CAEGAF010055397.1:0-19443 GCA_903067075.1 Micropoecilia bifurca | reverse complement strand
TCAGCAGAAAAATTATAGGTTGTTTCTGGTTGTTATTTATATTTTATTAATCCCTGGAGGTCTTCGGTCCATGTTCGCCACTCTTCCGACCTCCGCATCAGTTTACTAAGATTTTCGCCAGCAGCTCCGCTTCCTGAAAACATCACATTAGATTTAAGATGAAGAAAACGGAAAAATATGTGCATTTTTAAAAAAAAAAGTATCGAAGACAGAGTCCTCTGTCCTCACCTGATCTTTCAAACGACTCTCTTCTGTGTCCCTCTGCACCTTCAACGCTCCCCGCAGAAACTCTTGGAAAAGCGAGGTCTGCTCAGCCGGGAGGCTGGTGTCCATCGCGTTCCCACCCTGGTCCTCAGGTGAGCGTAGCCAAGGGGTGTCCATCACACTTTTCTTTCCCATGAAATGCCCTGCAAAACCAAAACAACAACTAAAAAACTAAATTAATCTGCATAAGTTCATTTTGAGTGAAAAATGGAAAGGAAAAACTTATACAGAACATGATTTTATTTGTGCGTAAAGGTTTAAAACACTGATACTATTTCATAGGATTTTACCGGAAGGTCAACATTCAAAAGAAATAGTTTCTTACCTGTTGCCCAAAGATTGCCTTTTGGAGTCACTTTAAATTTCGGAACTTTACTCCTCCCATCAGCCAGAGAGACACTGTCTCCTGCGCTCAAATACATAAAAACGAGATATGTGAAGAAGCCACAGTGGCAAACATTAGTCAGCGTGAGTCCTCTCATTTTAACCCGAAATGCGTATCTGTCCTCCTGAGCGCAATTTTTTTTCCAAGTGTCTCTTTGTTAGTGTTGGATCGCTGCAGACTCGTCCTGCTTTTATAGGGTCTCCTGGACGGGGTGGGCTCTCCTTATGGGCTGCGTTCACTTTTCATTCACTCGGCTGCGTAAATGAAGATGACATCAGCCAATTCATGGTGATGCTTGTGCGTAATTTAAGCATCAAACGAAGTGGTAACGTGAAGCATTTTATAAAACAAAAAGCAAAGCATAAAAAAAAAAATTTTTAGACTGATGAAATCTTAACTTTCTCACTTCCAGGTGTATTTGAATAAATGTATTCATCTCAGTTGTTGAATTCAAAAGTAAAAAGTATTTTCAGTGCCCAGGATCAGATACTACACAGTAAAAATGCCAGTGTTGAATTAACACCCAAACGTGTCCAAGTCAGCTGGTGTTAAATTCAACAATACAGAGTGTCACATTAACATTACCACAGTGTTAGTGTTAAAATATATTAAAAGTAACACCAGTGTAGTGTTGATTACAAAAGACAATGTCCTTTTAAAAAAGTACATAATTGACCCACAAGGTGCCAATATCAATCAAATCCAGTGGAAAATATCCAAAACAATACACAGAAATTGAAAGTTTAACTTTTCTTAAACCCATTTCAGTGTTATAGACCAACGTTAATTTAACAAAAAAATGGTAGTCAATCTTTTAACACTTTCAAAAGTGTTACTTTAACACCTGCTGACTTGGACACATATAGACACTTTTGGGTGTTAATTCAACACTGGCATTTTTACTGTGTATATTCAAATCTTCATTTTCACCATTATGGCACAGCAAATGAAACCCCATTTGGTTTCTCAGAAAACCTAAAATTTAACAAAATTTCCAGGACCAGTCCTATATATGTTCCGTTTTGCGGCTTAGGGTGCGTCACGGAGGAACAAAAAACGACTGACCAGATCCAAATCATCGCGTACCCATCATCATCCAGGGGCCCATGCAGTTGGGCCCTTTTTGCAATACGCCGCGTGACATTTGGACAGTCCAGGCTTGCTACTGCGCGCATCATCAGTCCTCCGAGGACAGGAGAACCCGCTGATTCTCCCCGCTAATTTAGAGCTGATAAGACAGATGGCCTCTTCGTCACTTCAGGGTGCTAAAGTCGGAGGTATCGTGGAGGAGCAGCAGCTTCTGTCTTGCTCTTTTAATAACCTTTGACATTAACACGCATATTGAGATTTGGTAAATTCCGCAGAGCTGAATGTCAGTCTAATTAGAGGACTGTCTGAACATCACAGCATCACACTGCCAGAGCTCAGGAGTTAAATGAACCAAGGCGCAACACTTGCCTTAAGGTAGTGGGGCTGGTCAGGTTCAAAGCTATTGGGCTCCATTTGTGCCAAATATAACCCTTCATCTCCTCCCCTGCCCTCATACAAAGCCATTGTTTTATAGCTACCAAAAACAGCTTTGGTTTACAAATAAGACACCAACAGAGTCTGAATTAACACCGAATTTGGAAAATCTACTTTTTGTTTCGAAGTATGTATTACTTATAAGACTGATTTCTAAACATGATCAGAAACAGAGCACTGCAACCAACAATTTCAATTATATGTGGTAGATCAACACAAGGAAGGAAATAATGTTAAAGTGGACTTGTAAAGATTGTCCTACTTTTAAAGTTTAAAGTGTTTTGCAATCTCTCACAGGTATTATTCCAGAATTGCCCTTTATTTAAAACCATCAATTTTACCATTATCCCTGATTAGCTTTCCTGTACTGAAGAAATGCAGGTCATGGCACCACTGTGTCTCATGGTAGAGATGGTGCTTGATAAAATTGATTTAGAAATTATCATATTGGGCTATAAAGCACGTCATGATCTTGGGCCCAAAGACGTGTCTGGTTAGAACAAACCATTCAGATCTCTCAGGTTTTCCAGAACCAAAACTATACAAGTTCAGACAACATGTACTTTTTTTTACTCCTCAATTCTGGAACAAAAACTCTCCAAAAACCTCTCATGTGAAGAAAATTTCTTCATTTACATTAAGACTGAAAAAAATGGTTTTACTGCAACTTTTGATCAAAGAAACTGATGAACAGTTCAAAGTATGTAAATCTTTAATACCTTTGCTATCTGTATTTTAGCATCCAGTTCTTTTGTGTATTGTTTTGATGCTTGCTTTTTTAAAACGTTCAATACACAGGCCACTTCTGTGTACTTCAGCTCGTCTCCAACGATTGTGGGTAGGATGGTGTTGATGGCAATGTAAAAAAAAATTTAAAAAATATAATTCTCGCTGTGTTCCCAAGTCTCTAGTTCAGAGAGGGAATGATGTTAGAGGTGGATGAGCTTCTACCCCAAACCCACGTTGGAAGACAAACTGAAGATATTTAAATAAGCTCACAATACTTTACTGATTTAGTTTTCCTTATCTTCATAGTTTAGCTAAAACTTTGAATTTGGTCTCATTTCTTTCATATGTGCAAACATTTCTACAGGTTTCTAAATTCATGGCTGTATGAAACTGCAAACATAACTTTTGAAAGTCTACTGCAATAGCAATTTTTCATGTCAAATATGAGTCTATCCCTGAACATTTGTCGTCCATAAACCTCGACAATTAAGTTACCAAGTAAGCCATTGTATTAGTTTGCTGCCAGGATATGACAAGTTACTTTTTATGCAATTTAGTCATATTTAACAGCCGTTTTACAATTTGTATTTAATTATTTATGAAAGATGTTTTTAATGTAAAATCCTGCAGATTGTAATATTTATGAGTGGGAACAATAACCATATCAATTATAAATTTGCAGAAAAGCTTTAAAATGTTTATTTTTATTCAAGTCTCTCAACAACGACAGACACAAATTTCATTTCCAATATAGGACTGTAAAAAGATTGGCTAAACATATTTTCTTACAATTCTACAAACTGAAGTGAATTCTTTTTTTTCTCCACAAGAACAAGCTCTTTACATTAATAGAAAATGATCCATTTGTGAAGGGCCAAACGAAATAAGACGGGTTGTGTAATCCAAAGTGAATGCTAAACAGATTTTATATTCAATTTAATATATTTTAACACTTCCATATTACCAGAAGCAACAAATGAGGAAATTAACAAAAGCTAATTCAAATTTAACTTAAGAATACAATTTAACATTCTGAAAACCACATACTAAATTGCCTTGAAAGTTAATCCTAGTGAATTCCCTCACAAAAATACTTTTAAAGCTTGGACTTTTGAAAATGTAAACACTCTATTCACATTTCTACAAAATGCTTGAACAAAAGGTACAAAATAAGAACAAAAATATCAAGTTGGGTTTGACAAAGAAAAGTAATTGTATTTTGAAAGGCATGACTGAGGTTTTCTGGACGTCGTTTATCCATCATCAGTGCTGGAGCTTCAGCGCCTCACTCCCGGTGGACCAAGACAAAAAGACCCAGCATGAAGAGAACAGCATACTGCAAGAAACAAACACAGCAAATTCTCAGACACAATGCGTTGTGTAATTACAATTAAAACTAAAGAAAGCAATTAGCTGTAACCTATTTAAAGGAGCAATAAGCTTACTTTGAACTTGGGGTAATCGTTCATGAGGATGGTGACAATTCCAATATATGGCACAAACCTGGAAATGATAAAAACGCTGTTAGGGAATCGTACTAATGTCTTACACATGGACTGAATTTGTATCACACTCTTCTAGTCATGCCAATCACTCAGACTTTTACTGTAGATCAGTGGTTCTTAACCTTTTTTGAGGTACCGAACCCCCCAGTTTCATATGCGCATTCACTGAACCCTTCTTCCTCGTATTCCTATTTAGTAAAGTAATAAGGTAATCATATTAGTTGTGTTACCACCCCCAAGCCACTAGAGGCAGTAGCAACCCCGAAAAGATGCGACTAAGGAGCAGATTTAGACTATAGAATTTGCTCCTCCGCAGCTCTGATTGGCTAAGCAATGTAACATGATCCTCTGATTGGCTAAGCAATGCAACGTGATCCTCTGCAGCAAGTGATGGCAAAACGGGGCGTCATCACGAGTTTACACAAGTGTGTCTTTACCTCCACGGCAGAGGCTCCGCCGAACCCCTGAGACCGACTCATCGAACCCCTGGGGTTCGGTGAGTCGAACGGAACCCAGGATAAGAACCACTGCTCTAGATCAACATTCACTGAATGGAAAACATATTCATAAACCAATCAGAAGGAAACTTTGGGTTAAGTGTCCTCCACATTTAGAAGAAGCTGAAATTAAAACTACAAGCTCCCACTCAACCGACTGATCCACAGTCACCCCAGCGTGTAAACATGAGTTTATCTACTGCACTAAGCATTATGTCAAGTGGGATGACATAAAGCTTCAAATTCTACATTTATCCTATTAGATTTCCATTATAGCATAAAACAACTTTTCCTTGTTTTATAATCTTAACAAGATGGCTTGGATATAACTTGTTAAAACTAAAGAAAGCAATAATGATCAAGATATCAGGGCCAATTGGGATAATGCTCTGCCATCTGGGTTTCCATGTGAAAATATATACTTGGAACAAAATGTAAGAACATTTTTGCTTGGTGAAATATTGTCTTGTTGCAGCGATGCTTCTTGGTTATAAACCTCACACCATTTGAAAGCTTGTTTACTTCCCCTTGACTTGTGCAACATATGTAAGAAAAATGTATTTGTGGGTTGAACAGCACGGGTCAGTGTGTGTATTGTGCCCACAAAAACATTTACCAAATCCTATCTGTCAATCGCAAACAGTTATTCTCGGAGGCAGTGTGACGAAGTAGGGCAGTATGTCCCTTGCTGGAAGAAAAAAAAAAAAAAGATTCTCATAATTGCAGACAGTCTCAATGGAAAGAAATATCGAGATAAGATTCTAGAAGGAGCGGCAATCCCAAACCCCATCCTAGAAAATGTCAGTGTTCGCCCCACAAAGCATGTTTATCAGAAACTAGTTCCACCATTGGGGGGTGAGGAGGGTAGAACGGTTTGCCTGCAGTTCTGGTCTTGGCCCCATTGATCACTTATAGGACCATTTTATGCAATCTGTTTGCACTAGTAAGACCAACACAATCATATTGGCTGACTTGAGACAAATGCTGGTTAAGAAATGAGATAGCCTCTGGTTTGTATTATGCCTAGTGCTGTTTTGCATTAATATCTATGATGTTGTGCAGTAACAAATAACATCCAGATGCACCTCAAGAAGTTCAAACTAATCAGGGATAAAAGTCAGGTTAAAAAAAATAGTCATGTAGTGTGACCCGAGCTTAACCCATCTATTTTATAGTGTAGAACATTGTGACCATAAGTTTAACTGTCGTGTTTATATATCTTTCCTATAATATATTCATATAATTATAAAGATGAGACAGCCCTTCCTTTGACAATATGTAGAAAATAAGCAAGGTAATGAAGGAGATGTTGGAAAAATGTTAACATATTAAAATTTAGCCAACTTCTCCTTCATAGTTGCACAAATTTTACTGACCAAATGTAGAAAATATCAATTAAAAATAAATGGCATATTTTGAGGATAAAACCTACAACTGTTCTGTTTTTTTTTCTGCCGTTTGTAAAACTCGTTTTTTGATAGGTTTGTTGGTAATATGACAAAACACAACAAAAGTCACAATACAAGAAGCACAGATGAAAAGAATGAAAATAAGAATGTATCGCAACAAATATCAAAAATATTTTTGCAATATTATCAGTGAAGCAAAACTCTTATTTCATGCATCTCCACTTTGAATACACATTAAGCAGGAATGAAAAAAGGGCAGAGTTGACATGGAGCTGCATTAGTAGCAAAATACTGTGTTGCACTGTTAACCTTACTTGTTAATGCCCCCGTTAGCCTGTGTATTTGTTTACAATTGCTTCATTTAATCTTATGATAAAGAATGAAGGACAATCATTTTCAGCACACTGCTGCAGGCTTCTAAACTCTGCTGCAGATGACCGTTTAGGCGCACAACACATCTTAACTGAGAGATCCAATTCTGTTTGTTTATACTACATCAATATATTTAAAAGAAAGTCTGAAAACAAACTCACGTCTTTTTTTTTTTTTGCTCAGCACCTACTACACATGACACAATATTACCAATCTGTGTGTCCAGGTGGTTGGCTGCTCAGTCAGCTTAATCTTAACTCCCCAGCCAATAACTGGGGTTGGAATTCTCCGTCTTAACTTTGCCCTGGAAGCCATTATGCAGCTCTGCTTACACACCCACCCAAATGTACACACTTCTAATAAAATGATCAATGGCTCAAGTCTAACAATCTGTTCTGTCTCTGTACATTTGGGCATGAAGCATCTATTGTTTGTTAAATGTATCTTTTAACAACGCACCATTGTGTGTATTCTCTTTTAAAGGGCACTGTGATGATTATGACTAGATACATTTATTAATTAACAAACTACTTTTTTTGTTGTAATGGTTCCTATTTTGAAAAAGCAATCAAAGTAAAACAAGAAAGCAGGTAAGTCTTAAATATTTAGTCATTATCAGATCTATGAACTGTTCCATCATAAATCAATAGCTGAGAGTTTGCGATTTTTAAAGAACAAATCTACTGTAAATCACAAGTTATTTTTCTAAAACGACCACTCACCCTCTGGCTCGTCCCACCACATCTTTTTTCTCCAGCCAATGTTGGCCCTGCTTGTACAGCCCTCTATCATCCACTGCATTGTTGTCTCCTTTGGTCAAGAACTTTATGTCTCCATTTTGTCTGTGAACAAAACACCAGCTTAATGTTCATATTAATGTTCAGAAAGATAATCCAAAATGTTTTCCTCCACCTCAATTCATAGTTGGTGTGAAATGAGTCATTCTGATGGCAATAAATTGAAAATTCAGGTAAAAGAATCTCAAAAGTTATTATACAAAACATGAATTCATACTTTTCATGGATCTTTAGCACTCTGTGTACTATTGGGATCTCTCTGCCTTCTATTCTGAAGACAACAATCTCTCCAACTCTGATGGGGTCCTCCACTCGATTTGTCAAAAATAACAGGTCGCCTCTGTGAAAAGCCGGCTCCATACTCCCACTGAAATTAAACAAGATTAAAAAATAAATAAATAAAACAAATTTAAACTTTTCATTTTTAATTACGTTTATCACAAAGTAAATGTCTATAGTCAGAATAAAATATTTTCATGAAAGTGTACAGTATTGGCTCATAAGTAAAGAAATTCTAGCTTCTTTCTTTTTTTTTAAGAATTTAATGACTTGATCTTTTAGTGTGGGTCACATGCAAATGATACTTTCATTAAGCAATGTCTCTCCAATGTTCGCCATGTACCCATACAACAGAGATACAACACATCCATCCACATAATATTCTACAGTCATCTTACAGGAATAAATAAAGCAACAACTGCACCAACTGCCTAAGAAAACTGTTTAAGGTATTGGTGTAATTTTCAAGCTAGACATTATAAGTACTGCAGGTTATAGCTGAAAGGATGTTATCTCCGTTTTCGCACGAGACTGAAACTAATTTCTAAATGTTATTCCCCTATGCTATGATTAGAATATTCCACAAAGAAGTGATATCTCTCCAGCTACGCTAACATGCATGACTTGTATGTGAAATGTAAACATTTATTAGTCCAAGTCATTTTTATGTATCTTCAGGAAAAATTTAAATGTCAAATGTAGTCGAGACTAAATGTGCTTCAATATATCTTAAAATATGTGGGTCTTCACTTATGCATTTCCAATTCACTAGCAAAAGCACAAATTGGTACAACTCTTCCAAAATAGCAAATTTTAGGTGTTGTTTTTCTATACTTATATCGATGATCAGTCTGTATTCCCATCACATTTATTAAACCCCAGATTCTATCACAATGCATCACACCAGACATTACATTAGTTTTTAATGTTATGCGACAGTTTATTCTAAATAGACATATAATGCTGACTGATTCCTGACAAAGATGGAAAACAATCAAATGCATTGCCATGCATCAAGCTATACATTATAATTTTTGTTGTGATAGTAAAATATGTGAAACTAAGAAATGTCATACATGTTATTTTCATGTTTGCAAAAATAATCAACAGTAACACCAAATATCACAACAAAGTAGGACATTTCAAATCACAATTCTAATGTGTTTAATATTAGAATAAGTATGAACTATCTGGATGATTACAGTATTTCAGGTAGCATATACTTAAACTCTGCTTGCCAATGATACACTTGGACAGTTGGATGGATTATCATTGTGTTTTCTGCAAACCCGGTATAGATCTCAGTGACAGAGGTCAGAAAAATGTCAGCTAATTGCAATCAATGTTTTCAGCTCAATACTGAAAAATAATGCAATTTCATGTCTTCCTGCTATTGTGAAGTCCTACATATTTCATAAGAAAACTTCAAACAAGACATTACATTGGTGATTGGGTAGAGACAAAAAGATACTTGAGAAAATATCTAGAGTTGCTGTCTTTGAAAGCACAGCTGGGATAAATTACATTCTTCAATTTTGTTGTAATCTGCAAAAGTTGTGCAGAGGAACTAAGTGTCTGGATAAACATGTAACAATAAAGTGCTTTGTTTTTTATATGGCCACTTAGTCAAAATTCAGAGAAAATAAGTTAGATCTCAGAACTATGACATTAAAGTGAGAATTGTTTTTTTAAATTATTTTGCACAACACTAATCCTTGTCAGTTTTAATGTTTTTAGTGGTTAAAATAAACTTTTAGTAGATTTTGACAGTCCTTTCATTAGTTAAAAGGGTAAGAGTTTGTAATTTCAGAGTGTAATATTTAAAAATGGTGAAAGAATATATCCTGCAGCTTTCAATGTAAACAGTTAAAATGTCGTTTGTTAAGGTAAGAACTTCAATTCTTGCTGGAAACCGCATTGCTGTGGGCTAATTAAAAACATTCAGTGGATTTGTTTAGTAACTTTTTGACATATATGAAGATGAACACATTTTCTTAAAAAAAAGTTATTTAAAAAAAGCTTCTAGTAAATAAAGCATAATTTTGTAAGACCCAAAGTTCAGCAATAATCCTCAACAACAATGACAATTTTAAGGGTTTCTGCTTCACAATCACATGTCTTATAATTGGTGTACAATAGCTGATGACAACACACCTGCTCTAAGTTTTACAATAAGTTTGCCCCACCCTTATAAACAGATGATTAGGAGTTCAATTTGAAAAGCAGGGAGTGAAAATATGATGCAGCCTAACTCTGAACATCAATGATGCTAAATTTACCTGAGAACAACAACAATAGGACTTTCACTGCCGGTGACAACCATCAGTCCTTTCCAGATCATCAGAGCGGAAGACACAATCATACCAAAATTCAGCACCTGGTAATACAGCTGGAAGCAAAAATATCTCATTGAATGGGCAGAACAGTCACAAGGGTGAAACAGGTAGTTTTTATATACAACATCTTCAATCAAATGTACCCGGAAAAGGCAGTTTAATTTATACAAAATCTGTTAGGAACCTCATCTGGCTACTATATCAACAGTATTGTGTCACAAGTAGAGGAAATCGCTCGTTATAGCGTAGCTAAGAGTGTTATTTACTCTCGATGTGCAGATTTGCTTTAAATTCAACGTTATAATAATTACAATAATTTAAAACACACATGTACAGAAAGCAGTTAACTTTGCAGGTGGTTAATAACGGAAACTCAGTCTGGAGCGAAATAATGAAGCGGCTAGTTGTGGTTAGCTCTGAGGTAAGTCACCGTACAAAGAGCCAGACGTTACATGAGCGGAAACCAAGGCTGCGATACCCACCTGCCGCTTATTCATGCGACGGACGTCGTCTAGGAAGTCTAAAGATAACATTGTTGCTAATACTACGGAGTAAAAAACGTCTAAATTACATTAAAACATTTAAAGTAGCGAGCATATGGATGCAGGGAGCCACAGCGAAACTTGTATCCGAATCTTCCGGGTCCGCTCACCGGAAGTCCCGCCCACTTGTGATCGCTGTGTCGAGGTGTCGCTTCTGGATACGAGAGTTCAAAGCGGAGGGGCTTTTCTAACAAAAACACGAAACAAAATACAAAAAAGACCGACGTAGCCCTAACAGTGAGGGTATTTATGATTCCTAAAAGCAACTTTCACTATTTATTGTTATGTATGCAAACTTGATATCATGTTATGCCTTCAGGTATAACGGCAGTTTGCATCTCTGGTCCTCGTGTGCGAACAGAAAAGGGAGAGAAAGTGTTTAGTATTTCTGCTGTTTGAACTGACACTGAGAGAACTTGTTTCACAGAAAGCTCTGTAAAAAAAAAACAACGCAAATCTTTTCAACAATATCGTTTTTTGTTAATTATTATTTTAAGTTGTTACTGTTTTCAAAACTTAAATTGTTGCTGTAATAACTACTGCTTATTTTTGTTACTGGTGTCTATTTTGTCTTGTTTTATATGACGTGTCCTGTTGCCTTTCTTGACAGGTTATCCTTGTGGATGATATCTTAATTTCAATGGGTTTTTATCTGGCTAAATAAATATTTAATAATACATCTAATAAAATGAATACATAAATAAAATGTATCTTAAATGTTGTGTTAGTAAGCTGCTTCTGTGCATTATGCTTAAAGTATGACCTAACTTTTGAGAGCTGTAGAAGTTGAGGGTACATCATTCCCTTCATCTCTCCATTTACTAAACTTTGCAAAAGTGGTCATACCTGTTGATTTTCTTACATTGAAATCACAAACCTCAATGGCATTTGCATTTTCTATGCAAGACTAACACCACACAATGAATATTTTTGTAAAGTAAAAAATAAATAGTTTTTCTAAAATTAGAAATAAAACAGGCTCAAATGTAACCAGCAGCATTTACTGTGATAGCTTAAAAAATCCAATGAAACCAACTGGTAAAAAGACACTGAATTAGCAATAAAGATTTCACCTGTGTGTTTAAGTTAATATGTGCATCAGCTGACCTATGATGGTCCCAGAAGTCTGCAAACTAAAAAAGCAGAATCATGAAGACTAAAAAGCACAAAGGTCAGTGATAAAATAAAAGTCAAGTTAGTTAATATGAAAACTCTAAACATATCATTTGTTTACTCCAACATCTCAAATTTATAGTGTGGCACAACTGCAGCAAACCTTGTAACATGTTAATTTATTGTTGTTTTTTTCTTACTTGGATTTTCGTAAAAAAACTAAAGGCACAGGAATCTTAATGTATGTAAACATTTGATTACAAAAAAGTGATACCAAATATCTAAAATATATATATATATTTTGCTATTTTTTACATTTAGTAAAGATAAATATTTGTGGTAATTTTAACAAACCTAAAATATGCAAAGCTTACTTTCATTTCAGACAACAAGGAAAATGTTAGCTGTCCTTTTTGTCTATAGCGATTTGTGTTTGATGGTGAGCTACAAGGCAGACATGCCCTTCTAGAAACCAAATGTGTTGTTAGCTTTTCCTCTGATTCCACCAAATTGTTGTTTTATTGAAAGCAAACACTGACATGGTCCTCAGTTCCCTCTGTGTGTTTTGTACAAAGAAGCAAAGACAAAGGGCTGCAGCATGAGCAGTGAATTTTATTTCATGTTTTATGGTGCAATATTTTCCACTTAAGGAGAGTGCTGCTTTTTCATTCTGGTTACCTCTAATGACTTAATGCAACACATTATCTAGCGTTCAGTTTTCCACATCAAGTGCGTAACCATTCTGTGGCACAGTGAACTAAGACACCAGTGTGTAATGAGCTAAATACCCTTAATATGACACAAAGTGAAAGGTGAATCCCTTACAATACACTGTACCACAGACTGGTAAAGCAAAGGGACACAGAATAACGATACAGAGAAAGGAATAGTCAGACTGAACGTTTCTGTCTGTGTTATTTTCTATTTACCATGTCATACCACCTTTATTTATAAAGCTCTTAAGCTCACAAAGTGCTGTATCAAAAGACAAAAATCTAAGATTGTCTTCTTTTTTTGTCTTCTTTTTTTGCTATAGTATGATACAAATAGCTATTTTTGTTAAGCCACTTTTTATTTAGTATTATGTGTTAGATTTCACTTAGGGAAGCTTGGCCCATACAAGTGGTTTTCTGAGGAATTCTAATCACACCATTTTTCATTTTGTGATGAGTTGAACTCAGCTAGAAAGCAAAGTGAAAAAAATAAAATAAAAACATAACAAAAGAAAAAGCAATTAACAATTCAAACTCAAATGCTCTGGCTTTAGAGTTGACTTTCTGATACAAATTCTGTAACTATAACTATAATCCCAGATTTACTCATTGTTCAGTGCCCTTGATGGTTCTGTTCTGTCAAGTGTAACAAATAAAAAAATTGACAAATTTAAAATCTTAAATATTTTTTCTCACAAAGAGCGTTGATAAATAAAGGCCCCATCTGGTTGTTCTCAGTTCTGAGGCTAGCTTGAAATACTTTTAGGGCTGACCACTTATTCCTTCCTGTAAGCAATTAAATCCCAGTTCAAGTGATTCTTAAAATAATTTAAAATAAATGTCATAAATCCAACAAGCACTGTGTAAATTAATAATTTATGACATATTAATAGTCACTTTCAAATGGATGTAAAGTTTACTTTCCAA
The DNA here is from genome assembly GCA_903067075.1 of Micropoecilia bifurca. Lineage (NCBI taxonomy): Eukaryota > Metazoa > Chordata > Actinopteri > Cyprinodontiformes > Poeciliidae > Micropoecilia > Micropoecilia bifurca. Next base: position 6,051 of record CAEGAF010055397.1, on the reverse strand, counting down.
ATAAGTAGAGTAACACACATGACTTTAATTTCCACTATAAGCCTTATTGACACCTTTCCTATCCAACACTGTAAAACCACACAAGAAACATTGGGTGTCATTTATTACCTCCTCACTTTATGGTAGATTAGATCCAATATTCTAGAGAGGAAGTCTGTGGGACAGAGTAAGTGAAACCCTGATTGATTACCACAACTCAGTAAAATATCAACTGCTGTTTATTTTATTGCTGATGATTAGTAATACGAATGTCACATTTGTCTGAAGCATTATTAGAGTTTTAGAAAAGTTTTTCCTTTCAAAGGGCTTTGTTGTTGCGAGATATACTAATTTTGCTTCATACATTTTTAATAAAACATGCTTTCTTTTATATCTGTACAGATATAAATGGCATAATTAAAATGACCTTTTAAATATTTTAAAAAGTAATCCACAAGTTATGTACTCTTCGTTACCTAATGTTTGCAACTTTAAACATAACAATACAATTAATCATCCCTTGTAGAAATTTGAATTGTTTTACCATGTTTTATCCATCTACAGCAGCGTCTTAGATGACAGAAATCTGATTTAGGTTTTTGTTCTGTTATTTTTTCTTTCTAGTTTCTATTGGAAACTATGAACATGCAGTCTTGTAACTAAACTTCTAAGTTTGATGCAATGAGTGCTAACTGCGTGGAAACCAGAGTCGGAAAAAGCATCTGCTAAGTTTACTTACACCGCGAGGCTGAGTTAGTCATTAACCTGTCTCTGGTTGAGTGTGAGTGTGCTTATCATTTTACTCAATCATCTTCTGAAGCTTAAAAAGTCTCCCACACCCATCTCTATGAAACAACCTCACTCACTGGTTCATGTAAGATTTTCTTAACAGGTTCAATATCAAGTCTTAGACTTGTAGAATGAAAGAAGTGACTCTTTTTGACAGCAATTGTCAAAAAAGAGTCACAAATTTATCCATGTGAATGGTATATATATATATATATATATATATATTATGATGAAAGATATGAGAATAACTTACTTATTGAATTATATAGCAGTAGGATTTAAAACGGTGCTAGTTCACACAGTGTCTTAAAAGACTGAGCATCTAAAACTGTCAAAATGCATGACGGTGGTTCTTCCTTTTTTTTTGAAATCTGTAAAGATTGTATTCTGGATGTTGGAAAAATTGAATGAAAGAAAAATATACAAAAGCCCAATCAGATTTTGATTGGTAACAGCTTTCTTTTATTGTATGACAATAATCCCAAACACATGAAAACACAGCAGCACAATCATTGGTCCCGGGTGTTCAATCATTTTGACAGTGATAAGAACAAGATGGAGCCTTACTACAAGGAAGAGCTTTCAAATGTCATTTGAGACACATACTGAACTATTTCACAAGCTCACTTAAAGAAATCAGCAGCTTCTGCTGAGGAGTATATCATTTAATATGAAACGTTGATTTTTCAAGCAATGTAAATCTGAGTCTCTCTTTGGATTAACTGCTGTGTTTTTATCAGGTTTTGCATCATATAGTCACATTGAAGAATTTAGAAGGAGTTCTGATGGGGCTTGTTTGTCAGACTAAAAATATCCATTGAAAAACAAACTTAACACAGATACTAAGCGTATTTCAATCTGTCCTATATTTCTATGATCAAAATGTTTTTTGGGTTCAGTCTGATGTAATATTCCAATCTTGTAAAAAAAATTAAATGTTGTGCTTTTATTGGTTGTACGGGAAAAATATCTTAGAAATAAAGGCTTGACATAGTCTCTGTATGTGTTTCACTTAGTGAATTGAGTTGGTGAAACAAATGGACTTTCAATAACATTCTAATTATTGAATATGTCTACCTATTTCATAAACATAAACAAATAGAAGCCTTTTATCACTTATTCAGAATAATGTTTAAAAAAACACACAAAACAGAACAATAAAAACGTTTAACGTTGTATCTCATGCATTCACAATAAGACATGCCCTCCATGGAGTGGCTGCTGTCAAACCAAGGAACTGGCTTCATTACAATATACTGTAATGCAGTATATTGCTTACCCCCGTTGATTCACCGTGGCATCATCACCCTTTTCCATACAGATCATATTCAGATTGAGTCTTTATATTCTGCTGTGGCAGAAAAAAATTGATGAAGATCTGTATCAGAAAGTCATTATTTCCTAGTCAGCAAAAGCTTTCCATGATACGACACACTAATATGGTACTGACGGTCAACTAGTGATGGCCCGAGACCAGTGGCAGCCTGCGACTTTTGGAACAGTGGAGATAATTTTTTTTTCAAATGCCAGCTAGTCTGTGGCATTTAGGAACCCGTAATCCTTTTCATATAATCTCCCTAAATGGTCACAACCGCACTGGCCTGCTGATTGTAATTAAGGTCACTTAGTCACAACAACAAGAGGTCACAATCACCGCTAGCCTTTCATGTGCTTCTGTTTTTATGCTTTTCCTACTTGATATATTTGGATCTTACAGATTTTATGGTTTTGATAGTAAAAATGACAATTTACTGTTAAAACAGACCAATCATCCTCTCCTTTAAGTGCTTTCATCATCCATGGTGACATCTACAAGAAACCTTCTGAGCATAGTTATACATGCTGTGTCACTATGGGACAGAATCTGAGTTGGAATCCAGTAGAATGTGTTTAATGTGCTAATAACCTGCATGCTGAGTAGGAGATGATCCTGCAAACTCAACATTATTATTAGTCTTGTTGAATGTAATAAGAATTAATTTGGTCTGAATGTGCTTGTCAGATTCCTGCCATTGAGGACTAACAATTCTCTCATTTTCCTCGTCTTATCATGAGCATTAATGCTGAGATCACCCTGTTGGATCTTTTTAATCTATTTAGTCGTCGTTACTCATGAGGAGCTGTGACGGTGCATCCTTTCCCAGTAATTTCTCTGATTTCCTCATAATCTTGGCTTTTTATGTCTTGCAGGAAACATCTAGAATAAGGTGTTTCATTTGTGAAGTCGCTCCTCACGCTGCGAACATTTAAAAACGCTCCTCTCAGTTTATTTCCGAGATAAACTCTGAACCTTGGCATGAGGAATTAATCACATCACATGGGACTTTGTTTTTAAGTGTCCACTTTATTTGTCTTGTCTCATCAACAGCAGAGTCACTGACCCAACAGTAGGTGGCAGGATTGTTGTGTCAGGATAGTTCAAATCAGGATGTGGTAGTGCTCTTGCCACACCTCAAAATATTTTCTTTAGTGCCCAACACAGGTATTCAATTTAATCATCTCAAGTTTGAAATAAAAAATCTCAAAATAAAAAAATCAGAAAATAAGAAAAGGCTGTGCTATCGTTTGTTTGGGAATTACCATCGAAACACCCATTATATGATCTACTATCAGCTCATTTGTGGTGACAAAGTGTTTATTTAAAGAAGAGTTCAACAGCTGGTTGCACCAACCGTTAATAAATCTAATTAAATGCTGTGAAAGTAAGTTTTTTCTTATGTTTTGTGTATGACTTTACTGCAAAATCCTTATTTCATTTTCAATATTCTGTGTTTTCACTTTGCTGCTGATTTGTTTAAATTTAACAAATTAAGGTAAATTATTAGTCTATTCTCTTTATAAAAGCCTGGGTTTTAGCATGTAAACAAACAAACAAACTAAACTTAAGTTAGAACCTTAAGTACTTTAGTAATTAAGTAAATTAAATATATGTCATGCTAGTAAAATTGTTGTAGGTCTGAAATCTAAACAAGAATGGTATTAAACAGTTTTGAATTTAAATGAAGTAAAGTAACAAAGCTTCAGCTTCATATTAGTGAGTCTCTAAAATGTGAAAATGTGTCTCAATGGGAATCACATGAATAAATAAGTATCAGGGAAAAACTAGACATTTCATCTTATTTCTAAGGCTTTATTAGTTTTAATGTTGGCCTTGTAAATCTTTGGTGCATTTTACTAATACGAACAAGTTAAGGCTGCGTAGAAAGACTGCATGTCGCTTCATTTGGTGAAACACATATTCTGAAGCTCACTCAGTTTCTCGCCAGGCTGAATATAAAACAAGCTGACTACTATTTTTGTACTAGCATGTTTTCCATATTACCAAAAACATGGTAATATGAGAAGAGGTGTTGCTGTAACATTAAAGATAGAGCACTGGTAACTTCACACCTAAATAATATGATTTCCCTCATGTTTAGAAATCCACTGATATACTGGCAGGACACTACAAGCCCATCTTCGCATAATTTTTACTTTCCAGCACCAGTGTCAGTGTGTGTGTGTTTGTGTGTGTGTGTAGCCACCACTTACATAAGCGATGACTCACTAATGACTGAAAATCACATATAATTAACATGATAAAGTTCATGTCACCCTGCAAATACATTCTATATGCAAGACAATTCATTCTCTAATATTTGTGAAGGAATTTGATTTGGCCCTTTGTGTTACTAAACCCTATAAAGCTGCTTTAATCCACTAATCCTTTATTTGCTGAAATCACAGGGACTAGTTCACAGCAATGGAAGTTGTTTTCACATTGAAATTGGTACATTTTAATTTTTGTCTTGTATTGTTTAATGGCAGTAGATCTGCATCTGCGTCCTTTATTTATGAGCTGTTTTGAAGAGAATTGTCATAAATGACTGAGGTAAATTAGCTGTAAATTATTCCAGTTTTAGTGGACTAGCTAATCTTTCTATTTTGATATGCCAGTTAAAACTTTAGAAATACTTAGATGAAATAGTTGGGGGAAACATTAACCAAATTAAATGTTTACCACATAACAAAAAAAAAGACTTTCCTCCTATAAGAGGTGTTACATTGGACATGTTTTTACTGCTAGGCTATTTCTGATCAAGAGTGAGAACCAATGTCAGATATGTATGTGTGAGATAGTTTGTGTTTCTTGGAATGCAAAAAATCTTGGCCACGTCTCCGAAATAACTTCTCACAAGGCCAAAATGCTGCAGCAACACTTTTAATGAGAATTAGAAAGAGACAGACGTCTCCAAATTAACTGTACCTGTTAAAATCAGAAAAAAAAATCTCACATTAAACAATTTTTCAATTGTGAAAGATATATTTTTTTTTTTCTAATGTGTCCTTACCTGCCAGGTTTACTTGGTGATTGTACGGAGCACATTTGAGTGGTGACTATCTTATCAACAGTGACTTTCCCTATCTGTTCCTGTTTTAGTAGATTTCCTTCCACACCAAGAACTATGGTGCAATTAAGGAAATATATCAGGGTGACAAAGATTGCCTATCTAAAATATGAAAAATCAATTCAGACAAATACAACTGAACTTATTTATGTAGAACCAAATCAAAATAAATCTTGTCTCAAGGCCTTATATAAAAAGAATCAAATCAATCGCATCATTAAGACTGATTCAAAGTCACTCACATGGATTCCTAGTTATCAAACAATGCAGTCAGGTTTAGCTGAGCAGTTTTGCATTTATTTCCAAACTGTGGATTCACTAAATGAGCTTCTTAAACTTAATAATAAACTGATGGTGACAATGTCTGAACTGAGTTCACCTGAACTCTGAATTACTTGAATACTCTGATAAATTTGTTTGTTGCAAACTATTCACAGCTAACTTTGTGTACTGCTAATTTATAAAGAAATCCATAAACTTATAACAGAAGACATCAAAATGTAGAAATGTATATGTAGTGTATTTTTTTTACAATCTCTAAGCAAATGGGTTTCATCAGATATTTTACTGCATAGTGTTTTACATTCAAGAGTCAATTCTTAAAAATACAAAGTGCAAAGTAGAGTAACAAGAAAACATCTCAGGTTGCAAAATAAAACCCAATAATCAGGTTGCCTGCTTTTGTAAAACAGTACCATCTAAAGCTGAATAAGTTGAAATTTTTATAAGAAAAAAATGTTTGACTTTTCTAAAGCCTACAAGCTTTCTAATGCTTGTAGGCATTAGAAAGCCTACAAGCTTTCTAATGCTTTGTAGGCTATGCATATATATTTTTACTTCTAAAGCTGTCAGTAATAGTCATAAATGTATAACATTTAACACAGCTTCAGTTTAA
>CAEGAF010055396.1:0-18119 GCA_903067075.1 Micropoecilia bifurca | reverse complement strand
GCGTCGAGGTTTCTCCAGCGTGTGTTTGTGGGGGGGGGTGGGGCGGGCTCCTGGCGCGTTGCTCGCCGGCCCACCGCCCCCCCCCCCCCCACCCCCGCCCCCCCCGGGCCCCCCCAGTCCTCCCCACCACACAAAGGTAGGAAGCCGCCAGAGCTCGCGCATCGAGACCCGAACACTAAATCACCTCTCGGTTTATCCGCCGCCATTTACACCCGTATCACCAGAGGAAATGATAAAGACAACAAGGCCCCAGTAAACACATCAGACGATGTGGAGGACGTGAGGCTGTTAGCTGATTGAACGATACGCAGCCAGAGGACTCTCCCGGCAACGCCGCGCTCTTTTCTCTACGTTTTCTCAAGTTACAGCCAGAAATTTGGATGTATTTTAGCAGCATTTTATTTGACAGACCAACATAAAGTTGTCTGTAGTTGTTTAATCAGATGAAATATTGACAAGTAGCTCTTATGATTTCTTTGCAAATAAAAATCTGAAAAGTGTGGCGTGCATTTGTCAAACTCTTTAGCCTCCAGATCTTCAGCAGTTTGAAACCTTTGCTAATTAGTCCAATCGAAGTCAGAATTGGACGTCGACTTGCCCAGTTTTGCCACAAGCACTCATTTGGATTAAGGTGTAGACTTTGACTGGACCACTCTGACACATTAGTACACTTCGTCTGAACTGACGGTGTGTTTGGGTTCCACCACACCTTCTCATTCCCTACACAGTTTTCTTCTTGCCGTCAGCAGATTCTCACGCCTGAGCCGAGGATCTCTGCAGCTCCTCCATAGCTGCCACACACCCACAGTGCTTCTCTTTCTGATGCTTCCTTGAACAGCCGTGTCTTGGTATCGGTGCTAACGCCAATAAAATGCATGGCAGTTTGCTGTTGCAACACGACTGTGGTGATTTACTTGTGGTTTGCATACTTCTGCAGGACAATGTGTATCTCTGCAAGCACACAGAGTCCTTCTATTGTGGAGTTTGTGCCAGAGGCATTGAGTCATAAAGCCCAGACCTTTTGGAGGTGTGAGCTTTTTATCTGCAAACAGGACAGAAGTCAAACCTTGGCTGTTATCATGCCCTCACTCTATGGATCTCATCAGATCAGCAGCTGTCATGCTAAACCGCCACTTCAGAGTCAAGACGGCAGAAAAGAATCAAACACTCTAAAGGCTAAAACGACAATCAGGATTGTGCTTCAAACAGGGGTCAAAGGGCAACAGGTAGTAAACATTAGACATAATGAACTGGTCACTCTGCCTTTGCTCTGGAATTGGCAGGTCATTAGCGCCTCATAAAACAGAACAACTGCTCTGCTTTACAGCAACTCAGGCCTGCTTTTAGACAAATAACCTCGAGATGTGATTTAACGCCGCGGATTGAAGGAAACGGGTTTGCCGTTGTTAAAACATCTTGGTTAATTTCCAGAGGAGCGCCAGACGAGGCGCCTTCGCCGGTTACAAAAGCGGCTCCCCGAGTGGCCAAGCTTCAGAGTGCAACTTTCCACTTTTACACTATCGGAGGCGCTTTCGTAAACAAGAGGAGGCGGGGAAAAAAATGCCGCTGCATCCGACATAATAAAAGAGCAGCATCAAAGCAGCTATGGAGGAGAATCAATCGGAGCATTAGGCGCCGCTTGGGGTTGTCAACGTGATGGCTTAGATGGAGCTGGAGAACATCTCAGTGGATGTAAAGCGGGCAAACAAATTAAGAGGGATGAGCTCCAGCTTGGTGGATTACTTTTAGCTTCTTGGAGCTCAATAACAGGCCACGAGTCTGTCAAAGCTGCGTGGATCTGTAGCTTAAAAAAACAACAACAGTCAGAATAGAAAACAAACCGGCTCAACCTGACAGAGCACATCTTTTTAAATCAGTTCCCGTAGCAATTGTTTGGACCGTTTACCCTTTTTTTAAAATTTAGTTTTAGTTGGTTATGCATCCCAACTATGAGCCTCATTCCAGTGAACGCTCCGCTGTGGTTCACATGTCTGTCTAGCTGTAAATACCAAAGATATTTCATCCCATTCATCAGACACTTTGCTCTATTTCTGGAGTTTGCAGATGAATGCCATGTATAGGGGACGTTGTTATGGTGACCTGACCTCCTTTAAAAATTGACATTTTTGGGCACTGCATTAAAAAAAAAGAATTAAAATGCTACCCACAGCGTTTTATTGTCAGACTTAACTAGTGATACTCAACTCCATTAACTCCATTCTGACCGGTGACAGATCAAGTCCTCTTCATTAAATACACCAACGCTAGAAACTTACACTTATCTCATACCTGAAAATGCATCAATATAAAACCTTTTCTTGAAAGCACATTGTTTCAAATTAAATGAAAATTAGACAGATTAGAAAGTAAATTGGTTTTCTGTTGGACTCAAAACTACTGCGGCTATTCAAGAAACTGCACCATTTTCTGTCATTTTTATTTTTATTTTGATTTGTTTGGCTAAACTAAGACTGCGAGAGATACACAAATATCTGTAGTCAAAAATTTGGACTGGCTGGTTTGTTGGGCTTTTTTAGCACCTGCATAAAACAAAAACTAGTCAGTAAAGGAGAATAACATCTGGTTTGATGCACTGTTTGTTGTTATTGTTGACCTTTTTTAAAAGTAAGGAAAATATATTATACTTCACTACTTATAAACAGACTGTCACCATTTTTCCACTAGCAGAACGTCTAGTTTGATGTATTATAGAGTAGTACCTAAAGTATTGTTTTAATGTTGCTTAAAAACTTGACTGTTGTTGACAAAAACAAATAAAAATCGGAACTCTGACAAAAAACCTCTGTGTAGTTTACTTAAAAGTTATCAGGTGATTTCAGCCTTGTATCATTTCATACTTTTACAGTTTTGTCATTTCTGACTTTTTTCAAGTGTCAAACAGAGCCAACTGCCTCAAGATGTTTCATATGTATGACTTTTGATGTCATTTTTTCATCTTTAGAGATCATTTAAAAAAATATCCATTAAATTCTTAGTAAAAAAAATTACAACTATTCAACTCAAATTCATGTTTCTTTAGAATCAAAAACAGATTGCATTGTATGCTGATGACTATCTGATGTTGACAAATTTATTTACAGAGCACCAATAAAAACACACTGTGTTGGTTTAAATGAAAGGTATTAGTAAGTAGTCCAGACAGTCTCAACTCTTTACCATTTCTGACATTTTATAACAAATGGTTTTGGGTAAAAAAGACAAATCTTACATTTCAATTTAAGTGACAGCTGAGGAATCACACAGAACATATTTACCACCAATTGGTTTCTGAGAGTTATTTTGATTTGATAAGGGATCATCACTTCCCATCTTTCATAAGGGTTTGCTAATAGAAATTAGCATTAGCGTTAGCAGAAACTGCGTTTATGATTAGTGCCTTAACGGTTAATGCAAGTAACTTATTATTTAAAAAACCAACACTAATGCCAAAAGTCACATATCAAACCAAATGCTATACTGGTTGGCATGACAGCAACATATGCTTTAGTTATTGTTGCTTTTATTTCATGACAAGAACAGATAACTCAGCAAAATAAAGAATATTTCAAAGTAGACATTTTTTTGTGTGTAACTATTTTAAAAAAGCAAATACATCTCACATTGTTGAGTATCAGAAGGGCAACCATAAAATATCTTTGGCCCAATCTTCATTGTGGCAGCAGAAATTGTAAGGATGGAGGTGCAGCCCACACCGAGGGTGGATGAGCAACCAGGGATTCTCATCTTTACCTTTCGTTCACACCGGGCGCAGCAGTGGAAACATTTCAAAAGCATTTTTAGTTTCAGGAGTTGAACTTCGTTGCTGACTGCAGGGACTTTTCCAGGAGCGAGTCCTGAGAGGCCGGAGCCCAAGAAGCTCTGCAACGTGAGACGATGCGAGGGTATTATTAGACCGACGCAATTTGCCTGTGACACATTTACTGCGAAGGACCTCAAGAGTGATAACACACACAAACCGCAGTCTGCTGAGTAGAGTGAGAGCAATACTCTTAGCCACGGGAGAGTCGGGCCAATTAATGCCAAGGAGTCCTCCGAGTGCAGCCCCTCAGTATAATCCTACAACCGAATTTATGGGGAGCGCTGATGCAGGGTTCGTTAATCACATTTCATATCAGAAATAGTCACTCCCACTGCTTAGCGTTGACGTTTCGCACATGACAAAGCTGAGCAAGAATGACTCTCACACAAGCAGTGACTTTATGAGAAAAGACTCATAAATACGGCTCTCCAAGGTTACTAAAAGACGGAAGAAAACATGACGGCCTCAGAGTTACGGTAACTAACATCACTTAGATCCAAGTCCTCAAGAAAATCTCGCTCAGCGAGTCAAACTGGCACTTGAGACATGAAAGGGCAGCTGCGATGTTTGGTTTACATTATATCTTAGTGGTTTCCACATTGTGGCAAGGGGATAAGCATCAGGAGAGGTTTATCTCTGTCACAGAGCTCTATGGAATATGTAAACACTGCGCGTAATCAGTGGCTAAAGTGAAATAAAGTGCAAGGGGAAGGGAGGCGGTGTGGGAAAGTCAAGTAGGAATAAGCCACCATCTTACTCTTGAAAGTAAATAAAACATGAGAAACTGGAGACAAAGCTGCAGGACCTCTAAAAGGGTTTAAAGCAGGAACATTTTAAAAGTACAAAATTCAATATCAGCAAGTAGCGTTCAGGATCTTATCCGATCTGATCTGCTTCTTGGCTGCTTCACCCCGACGGTGAGCCTTTGTCCTCGTCACCCACCCTGTGAGGCGGCGGCGGTGCTTCTTTTCTCTCCCCGTTTTTGTAGAACACCACCCAATTGTTTCCGAGGAAGAGCCTCTCTACCCATCCAGAGCCCAAGTTTTTAATATGGTGTCCAAGCAAAGTGATTAAACATCGCAGAGCACAAACAATGCTGGCCCTTAAAGCTGTATGAACCCTCTTTCACCAGAGCGAATGAAAGAGCGCTCTGTCTGCAGCAGCAGATGACAGACGCGCGCTTGAAGATAAGTCTTCTCCACGGGCCCTTATCCGGGGAAACACCCGCCGCCCGACCAAATAAAGAAATAAACACCCAACAACAGCGCCGAGCCCCACCTTTAAGGCAGCGATACGAGAAAGCGACCCCCTTTTTACACGAACCGCATTGAGATCATACTAAAAACCAGAGGCATTAGCTTGTTCCAAGTGAGTCGCTGTGGAGGAAAATTCAGAACAGATGACAAATATACAGTAAAACCTGGACGCACATGTACATGTGTACAAAAACAGGCAACTGATCACTATTAAAACCAACCAGCTGTCTGAAGGATGTGAACTTCTGAAAGGAGAGGAAAAAAAGAGCATATTTTCTATAAATCGTCACATGCGGCACATGAATTACCGACAATCACAATGCATCATGTGTGAGGCATGTAAAACAATAACCTGAACCAATGCAATAGATGTTCCTGCTAACAGGAAAACTGGAAAGTGAAGCAGCAAATCTGGGCTGAAAGGAGGATTGTTCTTACTTTAATGCAAGTAGCTCAATATTAATCAAGGTTGATTAATATCTACACTCAAAATCCATTATTTTTTCTTCTTGAAGAGTAAAACCAACATTTGAATACATGTTTATGGCTGATATTTCTGCACTTCTCAGGCTTTTAATATGGTTGGATGAATGGGAAGTTGGAAGAACGAACATAAGGACGGATCGATGCATAGATGGACGGTCCGGTTGAAACCACTCACACTATAGGACGCAATAAAGGCACATTTCACGCTTTTCAATGTTTTTGCAGATTGTGTTTATTTCCAAACTGGTGTATTATGTTCAAGGGTTACTGTCTCTTTAAGGGATTCTGATGCTTTTATCTAGTCAGGGAGGAGTCTCTGGCTAAAACTGGTTGTTGTTGCGGTTCAACCAGTAAATAAATTACACCCTTCTGGTGGAGTCAAAAGAGACGGCGATCTCGTCTGTTCACATTTAGAAATATAGTGAGACGATTTAATTGCAAAAAGCAGAACAGAAAAAGTGTTGAAATACTTCTATTCAGTACTTCTATTCTATACTTCTATTCTATTCAGATCTTGAAATTATCTGAATCAAAGTTTGTAATTTTATACGGATTTTTAAAGACTTGAGAATGTCAGAACCTTGTATTACCGACAGCGCCGTTTCTCTCACGGCAGGAAAAATACACACCAAGAAAAAAATCCCAGAATTTTTCTATTTTACACTCTCTAAATCCGTCATGGCCGCACGGCATTCTCTGAATTATCACAGCATCCATAAAACTGGAGGCTCTCCTCCTCGGCCATAACCAGATGCACGTGCAGACGCGATAACAAATTTGAAACGGTGAGTCGTCGCCGAGCGTCATCACAGAGAGGTCGCGACGGGGAGGGGTCACCGAAATGACAAGTAGACCTAAACTGTCTGCAGCCTGCTGCAGTCAACAAGTCAGCTTGAGCACAACCATCTGAGATTTCTCCTCTCCTCTCCTCTCCTCTCCTCTCCTCTCCTCTCCTCTCCTCTCCTCCAAAAGCTCAGTCAAAACTGTCTCTTTCTGCTGCTGTTACTGGTTCCTGCTTTCAATTTCACAAGTAATGGCTTCAGCGTTTCCTGGTCTGCAGACACATGTGGTCCCGTGCAGAGAGCCCACTCCGTAGACAAATGCAGCCTCAGGGCCCCGTCGCAGTTATGAGCGGACATATACGGGACTTATTATTACTCTTAGGAGAATTAGGCTCCGTCAGGCCACCGCTGTAATCAGGGTGTTCGCTTAACCACTCGGTTCATTTGGGCAAGCCACGTGTTAAATAAAGCAAGAACGTGTGGAGGATGTTCTGTGAAAATTCGACGCTTTTAGCTGCTGAAATTGTTCTGCCATCTGCACGCCAAACACCTTCGTTTTCACCCACCACTCAGTTGCACGGCAAAAGAAATATGTTTTTGCTTCTTATAAATAGATATTTTTACATGAATATGCTGCTACTGGAAGCAGGATCCTCAGATGTTGCTAAAACGTTGATTTTAGCATCAGAACGACCACTTTTATGCCTCAAAATCAGATTAAAGTCGCCGTATTTTGTCTCTTTTTGAGGCAGAAGTGACCAAATTTGGACACGGAAGTGGAGTTAAATAAGGTATTCTTCTTTAAGGGCAAAAAAAGAAAAATCCTTTGATATCAAAAATCTAGATAATTACTGCTTAACCCTTAACCTCAATCGCAAGAGGGGAGAAATTTTACTGACTAAAGCGATTTTCACACATGTGCTGCAGTGATAAAACGTTTCAGGAATGTTCCGGAGCAGCGGCGTGTGAGAACAGAAATGTCCGAAGCATCTGCACTGAGCTTTTTGAGGAGACTTTTCCATGGTTTTCCCACATTTATCCTCCTCTCTTGTTAAGATTTTTTACGACAGACCAGCAAGGGAGATATTGTGGGAACGCTGACTGCAAACAAGCGAGGGCGAGCGTTGCTAAGGGCAGCAGTTCTCTGCGAGTTCTCCGCTGACCTGGACGACGCCGATTCCACCCAGGAACGGCTTGTTGCTACTGCAAAAGATGTTGAAACATAACGAGTCTCGCTGACAGAAGTTTATTTACAGCTGTGAGAGCTCGTCATCAGCAGAAAATCATCAGCTTACAGGAGCATCTGCAAACAGAAACTTTGGAAAATATTTTGACGTGGCATCTGCAGACGGGGGGATCTGACGGCGCGCGTGGCGACGGTTCGTTTTAGCGGTTTTTCTGTGTTTTCAGAATAGTTCAGATAGAAGAAAACAAACCTTTATTTTAGGTTTAATGTTTCTCTTTATGCTAAAACTTAAAAATACAGTAAAATTGTGATTGCTTTAATAAAAAAGATAGCTTTATAGCTTTTATGTCCTAAATATTTTTGCTTATTTTAATTGTACACACTTCTTTAAATGTCCTGTGACAAAATATATATATTTCCCATTTCTCCATAACAACTGGGACTTCCATCTAGCAAGTTAATTTCACAGTTTACCGTGAGCGCCAGATTAATTTCATTTCCTGCTACGGCGGGAGGGAAATTACCATAATAACCTGATATTGCCTGGAAAGTGAAATTATGGAAACTATGGAAGTTTTCAAATAGCGCCAACTGTGGCGGAATTATGGTACTGCAAATTTGCCTGAATCGCCTGCGCTCAGTTTAGGACTAAAGGGATAAAAATATATTTTTAAATTTGATTATCAAAGATCCCTCTCGCTCCAGCTCATTCTACAGGATCTAAAGGTCTTCCTATCTCTGTGTTGAGTCCAATGTTCCCCCCTGGAGCCTGCCGAGATGCTCAAACCATCTCAAGCGACTCCAAACTCCGACCAGATGACAGAGTTCCTCGCCTCAGAGTCCAGCCACTGTGAGGAGGAAGCTCATTTCAGCCACTGATTTATTGTCATTTTGGATGTATTTCAACGAGGAAGAGCGGAGGCCATCCACTTGTAAAACTCGATAAGCTGCATCTCCAGATAGTTTTTCAGGTTTTGTGGATAAGTCTCATCAGGAGTGCAGCTTGAAATAAAACGTTCTCAGTTTTAAGAATGCAAAGTGGCCATCGCTGATTCAGTTCCCATCTGAAAGCTTAACATTCACAGACATCAACAGAGAATTGCGTGATTCGAAAACCTTGGTCTACTGTAAAAACAAAACCAAATCCAACCAAATTAATCTCATCTTCATTACAGCTATCAGCACTAATATAATTACTGATGGCTATGAATGGCCTACATTAAAGGCTACTTTTTTTTTTCCACAGAGTCACAGAGAGACAGCTCCCTGCTCAACCCCTTGTTGGATTTCCTTATCTGGCTTTGTCTGGACAAATCTTGGACACAAAGCCCCCATTTTGTGCTCCTCTCTGGAGATCCTGTTTCAGTGTCCCAGACACGACGCGGTCCACCACCAGCGCCTCTGGGAGCGAGACGGGCCGCTTCCTCGGCTCTAAAACATATGATACACGGGAACTCCTTTACGTCTCAGAAGCTGGCTTTTGTGTCCCGGGACGGACTCGGCTGATCGGCGGGGTGTCAAATGATTTCACGCTGCGGCTCGTTGCAGAAAACACACAAGGTGTTCCCGTGTCGAATCTCCCCCATTGTTTTTGTTCCGACTGCTACAGTACTTCTGCGCTATTGCACAATCGGCAGTGTGCCCGCCGGGACGCGAGACGTCTCTAGGTTTCTGCAAGTTGGAGCAAACGAAAAGATGCACGGGTGTCTCCGGGACGCTCCAGTGACCTTATTCCTCCGGTGCTCTGAAAGGACAGAGAGAAGGAGGGAAAGGAGAGGCCGAGGGAGAAGAGAGTAGTGTGTGTTCGCTGACCTCATTCTGACAACAAGCCCGGGAAGAGCCTTTTCTTGGAACCGTTTCGCAACAGCTCTGTTGTTTATACAGGTGGTACGAGAGCTGAGAAAGATATGCGGAGAGCGTGCATTTTGCAACACCTCATTATGAATACTAAACACAAGCAGCATGTGAAATCACACAAGCTGCACGAACACACACACACGCACAAGTCCAAGAAAAAAAAAAAGAGAGAGAAAAAGGTGGCTTGGGTTTCAATTTTAGTTTGACATTTGCAGGGATGGGATTATTTTGCTTGCCGGGGCCGAGCCGTCCCCCTCCCAGGCTGTTTAAATTTCAAAGTCACGTTCCCCTCACACACACACACACACACACACACACACACACGATCCAGGGGCCGCCACAGTGTAATATCCTCCGCCGCCGTCCACTGGGGGCTCGCCTACAGGAACGGACGCCTCTGGTTGGCCTGCGCGCTCGCCTGCAAGGCGGTAACCTGCCACAACATCCACTTGGCCAGAGTTCAGCCCAGCGGAGGGCCACAATAGCCTGAAGGTGGTTGTCCAGACCATTGTTTATGCAACAGTACGCTACTGCCAGGTTAAAAGGGAAAAGAGCAAGACAGGAGGGGAAGATAAATGGCTCCAACGTGCTGCTGTTTGAAAATTTCTCTCTTTTTCTTTTTTCTTTGCTTTTGATTAGCAATTTGAAACCCACGCATGAACACTTTGGCAGCCAAGCCGGTACAAGTAAGCACAGGCAGCTGTAATAAAACTTAAAGACGAGAGAATTTAATAATTTAGCATTTCTGCATGTAGAGAATGAATATGCTGGGGGATTTTCGACAGAGGCAAAAATCTGAAAATTATCAAATTGCAAACTTGCTCCCCTTTATTCAAGTCTAAAACTCAAAAAAAAAAAAAAGTGTGGTGAAATCCCTACGTTGTTAGTGTCCCCGCCGTTACGGCCAATCACTCTATTTGTCGACGGTTTTCTCTCATTTCAATATTGTGTCCGACTCTGTTGCAAATTATGCCAACATCCTGTTATGACTCGCATTTTTATATGTTGACGTATTGGTCAATTAAAAAAATAGCAGGTTAATCAGATACAGAGTGGTTTATATGGGAGACGCGCATAAAAGCGGGATTTTATTGATCATCTCTGCGGAGCAGCTCCGGGTTTCACAGACAGGAAAGGAACACGTTGTAACCCAACGTCGGTTTTTTTCAGAAATATTCTACTACATGCTAAGAGCGGGTTGATTATCAGCATCAAAGTGTACAAACATCTTAAAATGTTCTGTCCCCCACCGTGGCTGAGGCTTCTGCCGCCCCTCCCACACCCATTGCTGAAAGTCAATACTCATTTTCCCTCTCCGACTTGGAGAAATGTATGTGGCCACAAAAAGCACAGAGAGTCATGATGTGGAAACTAAATCTGCCTGAAGCATCACTCCTGTTAAGGTAGCACCGCTTTTAAACGAACGTCCAAAAGCCGACGGCGTCAGACCTGTTAAAACTGCCAACTTTAGACCTTTAACTCACATCTGTGTATCAAAATTAAATGAGCAGCCAATGAAGGGGGATTGACTTCATTACAACAGGAATCCAGTGAAACCCGCCGTTGATTTGCTGATTTTTCAGTGGAACATAACTCCAAGTTAATTGTGGAAAATTTGACTATTTGCTGATTTTTTTGCAAAGTATCTCTAAAATATTGGAACAAAAACACAGCTGAGGAAGATGAAATATCTCAGCACAATGCTGCTTTATGCAGATCAGCTGAACTATAATAGTGAAGATAACTACAGATATTAACCTCTGCAGTAGAGCTAAGACGGTTCCCTCTCTGCATATTAATGACAATGAAGGTATGTTTAGAGTTTGAGCTTTAAAATAGGCTGTTATAAGTGTTTTTAGAGGATATCTTAGGTATTGTTGCCCTTAACTACAACTGTTACTGGTGTCAATGAAAGTCATTACAATGAAGTTTCTTTCACCTTAAAATGGGCCCAAAAAATTAGCAACAGGTGAATCAGAAATTTTGTACAAGCCAAAAATAAGATTTAAAGCATCCTGGAATATGACAGTAACGCTAGGATTTATGATTTGATTTTAATAATGAGCACCTGTTTCCTAGAAGTGACTAGTACAGATACTAGTATGTGTGTAAAGTTTAGGCTCTTATTTCTGGAGCTTGAATACAGATTAACGCCAAACCAACCAAAGAGGTGAACCTGAAGTCATAATATCCCTGAAAAAATGACCCACCCAGCAGCTGTCTGTCACACATACCAAAGTAATTGTTTGAAATGCCTTATTTTAACACAGATTAAACATAATTAGAGGCTGTTTATCCAATCGCAGCGAGTCGTTCCGCCAAAGGAAAAACCTCTGTCATTGTCCCTCGCAGCTCTTCTCGGAGGGATTACAGCTGGAAATAGGATCGTGGGTTTTTTTCTTTTCAAACGCGGCTTCCTTAAACACAGGAAGGAGGCCTTCAACACAAACAAAGCATATTGCCCGTCGCATGCGGGGACTGGGGGGACCGGGGGCGAACGGTCGGCGGGCTAAGGCCGGGGTCTTCTGAGGTGACGGCGAGGAATTCAGGTCACAGCAGCCGAGACGTTCAACCAGATCGGCCCCGGGGTGGAAATAGCACGGGAGGCCGGGGGAGAGGGAAACGAGCGCGTCATAGCCGCCCGGCCCGATTCCAGAAATCCCCCTCACACACACACACACACACACACACACACACACACACACACCCACCCACCCGTTCCCTCTCACCTCCTCCCACTCCAACGCAAACAAGAGCCATAACTTCCCTAATGATCTGGGATCATGTACAGTGTACGCCTCGCACATGCTCCACCAATAAGGAGCGCTTCCTCTTCACCTTTGACCTCTGTGTGGGTGTGCCCACTTTCTGACTCCGTGTGAGGCTCAAACACGGTGGAAACGTCCATTTTCCGAACAGCATGCAGCGTCTTGCAAAGGTATCGACACTCGTGGAGCTTTTTTCGCGTTTTGCAGCCGTAAAAAAATAAAAATAAAAATCTGTGCGTTTTATACGATTTCATGCGACAAACCAACACAAAGTTGGTGCATAAATGTGGAAAAGCTGGAAAATTATTTCACCTTTTTGTGGTGTGTATATGTTCGTCAGCAGCCAGACTTAAAACTTTGACTAGGCCATTCAAAAACATGAATATGTTTGATCTAAGCTTTGCCTCTATGTTCAGGATTGTTGCTCTGCTGCAGGTTCATTTCAGATTTGGCTTCATCCTTTATTTACCTCCATCTTTCTACAACATGGTGGCATAAAACCGTTTTGTATCTACAGTTTTCTTACAGGTTCAGTAAAGATAAAGCATCTTTCTCAACATAATAAGCTCGACTCTGCAAAGAATCGTTTTAATGACCCTTCAAATTGTACAGTCAACAACACAACACTGGGTTTCTTTCGATAGGAAACTTTCTAAACTACTCTGAATGATAAAGTGAGCTTAATGCACTGCTTGATAATAGGACTGACTGGAAAACATGTGTTGATTAAATTGAAATGACTGTTTCTGTGAAGTACCTCGGTACATTTCTTATGAGTTGTCGAATAAACGAAGCTGAACTGAAATAAATTCAAACTTCAGGTCAAACGAAAGCCACCAGGCGCTGCATTTTGTTTATGTGACACGAAACAAAGGATTACTGGTCAACCACTTCATTAAAGCAGTTCAGAAATTGTCGTAAGATTCAATGGTAAATGGAATCCCTCAGCAGCATGCTGCCACCACCATGCTTTGCCGTTTGTCAGGGTGTTTTCCTGCACACATTTTGCACATTACATAATGTTCTCTGACTAAGGCGTTCACTGAACAGCTGGAATTATACTCAGAATAAATGCAACACAGGTGAGATCTATACAAATTTCATTTAGGGGTGTGAGAGTACAGGGCAGTTTTATTTGTGAAAATGTGTCTAATTTTTATTCCCCTTCACAATTCTGGTCAATTTAAAAATCCAAACTGTAAACATGACAATAATTAAGAGCTGGGCTATAAATTGATAGGATTAAATATTGGGATAGAATTACTATCAATAGCTACAGATAATACGTCCAGTAGAACTTTCATTTCACTGAACTCCGATCCAGAACCGCACAGCATTCTGGGAGATGTAGGCAGAGGAAAAGCTTTAGCAGCTCAATCTCCAAGCAAGATTGGTGGAATCAACTAACTCACTCACTCATTGGTTACCTAGCAACTCACTCACTCTTCGGTATGTTTCTCCATCGTGCTTCACAACCGCTTAAAAATAAAAAAAACGACTGCATGGAGTCAAAGGACATAATAAATACAACGACTGAAGAGAGAACTGGGAACTGGATACATTTAAAGCAAAAACACTAATCAATAATTATCAATATTGACTAATGCAAAACGCTTATATCGTGATACACTTTTCAGCCATGTCGCTCAGCCTTAACCACAATATGTGGGAAAGTTCAGGGCGAGTTCATACTTCCTTGAAGACATTCCAGCTCTATAGCATAAATGTCCAGAAATCCCACTTTGAGTCCAAACACATTTCCCAAACTTCTCACAATCACAGTCCCGTCTTTTCACTTTCAGTCATGCACAATTGCACTTTGATTCTGAAATCCATCAGCGCAATCGCTCACACAGGCACACACACATTGTAAACAGTCTTTATTGAGACATGAGTTCTTGTATAAACACAGACGGGCCCTACTGAAGGGCCCGGGGCCGCGTCAAACAATAAGAGCTGGGGAGCCGAGGGAGGGGGGGAGAAAAGTTGCTGGATGTTCCTCACAGACGGTGTGTACGAAATCCAATTATCAGAGCCGTGGCATTAACATTCCTGCAGTCTGGCAGGTGACGGCAGCCCCCCTCCCGTCCCACCCGAGCTGCACCGCCAGCATGGGACCCCCGACCCCACGGCAGCTTGACAATACAACTCGCATTTTCTTCTGCCTCCCCATACGCCTCTTTCTTAAGGAGTATTGAGACATATATGGAGGGAAGTCGGCAAAGAGAGGGGAGGCTTTAGGGAGGAGTGTGGGGTCCGCCGGCCACAGAGGTCTTTTCTTCGGCAGAACAGCGCGAGCGGCCTGGCGGGCAGCATCAGTCAATGGGGCATTCTTCTCCTCGCTGTCTGCTGGTGTGAATATGTTGATCGCTGATAAGGTTGCTTTGATTGCCCCCCCCCTTCCCCCCCCCCCCCCAAAAAAAAAGACAGTGGGGGGAAATGCTTTTTGTTTCCCACATTTGCCCCCCAAACAGTGTGCGCTTTGTCAGTCTGTGGCTTCAGAAGAGGCCAAATCACACACGTTTAAACGGTAAAACAAATAGAACAACGCTGAACTTTGCTGCTGGAGCGAAAGGGGATTAAAATAAAAGCTGATCCCTGAAGGCGTCTTTGGTGAGACGATACTAAAACAAAGCCCAAAAACTACAACTGAAAACTCAGATTTTTTTCTTTTTTTTACAGTTCGTTTCTGTTTAATCACACTTTCTGGCTTCTGTAATTAGCCTCTGCACCTTTCTCCAGCTTTAATCCCTGCAGCATGATGAGGGAACGGACTGGCCCATCATGCTCCATTAGCAGCTGCTCTTTTCTTTGCTCTGCATACAGTACATGCACTGTAGTCCTTATCGCTATAGGCTGCAGCGTACGTGATAGCGTGCAGGCGATATGTAACCCCACTGCCTGGTGTCATGCCCTGCTGTACTCTTGTCTGGTCCTATATATAAACCTACATCTGGGCCCCATTCTGTACTTTCCATCATGTCATCTAGCCCACACCAGGGAGGCCCTCGAGGAAACGCGTACAGAACCGAACGTTTGGGAGAAGGACGGCTGAAACGGATTATTATCTTTTAGGTGGAGCGTTTCGGTCTGTCTGTTTTCTCTAAAAAGAAAATCTAAAGAGGCAGAAGATACGGACTGCTCGGCCGGCTCGAACTCAAAGTTATTCTTTCTAAATATGTTACTTTTAGGAGCATGTTTTAGTGCTAGCAAACAAAACTAGGACATAAAAGCTGGAAAAATTCAGGTCTGTTTTACTTTAAGGGTCTGACTGCACAACTCTTGTTAGTTTTAAAAATATGTCTTTATGTCTCTATAAGAAAAAAAAACAAGTCCAAAAGGCTCCATTACCACACAACCTGACCTGGCAGCACCTAGAAACCAATAAATTTAGCTTATGAGTCAAAACTGGAGATGGGACGAGATTTCATCTATTTTCTTTGGGAGAAACTAGAAGCTTCTTCGCAAAGTGAAGGTTGCATAAATCACTGGACGTTAAAGAATCTGTGTTATCAGTTTAGAAAAATTCAGTCAGGTCTGAACAGTCAATATATTGAAGGGTAAATGGCCTGTGTTTGCATGGCAGTTTATCAAGTCTTAGGACTCCAAAGTGCTTTACATTATCATCAATTATTTACACATTCATGCACTCTGATGCTGGTGCTGTTCTGTTTCTATGCTGTGATTAAAGGTGTGCAATTAACCGTGTCCTGCTTTGTCATGAACCGGTATGTTGCTTTCTGTGATGTTACAGTCTCTCTTCTTTATTATTTAAAAAAAAAATATTTAAAGTTGACAGGAAATTTGAAAATATCACTCGATAGCCATTTGTTATTGGAAGACTGGAAGATTAATACGAAAACACCAAATATAAAGTCTTTTTAAAAAAGGCAATAAAGAGAAAAATAAGATATGTAAACAATGCTAAGCCTGGTGGGGGCACAAGTAAAGCCTGGTGGAACCACCAGGCTTATGATATAATGTGGGAAAGCCTGGAAAGGATCAGCTGACTGTGTGGGAATTTAATTTTAATAGTCAATAAATGACGCCGTTTCTTCCCAGCTTCATTCGTACACATGCTAATACACAGAGTAATGACATCAAAGTGGGCTTCAGTCTCTTCTTCTCCACACATTTACCTCTGTTAACAATTCATAGATGAATGAGTTTTAAAAAAACTCTTCAATTTTAGAACAATTTATGTTTGTTTCTCAGGAACTATTTGTATCGGTGGATTAAAGGTCGAAACGAAGCAGTGCAAGCTAGCTTAGCAAACATGCTAACAATGTTAGCATGAACAGGGTAAAAAAATAAGACATAAGACAAGCTTGTTAAGACAGACTTGTGTACTCCTGATAAAAATGCGTAAGAAGCTTTGAAATTACTAACCTTTTCCTGTTGGTTTTATCAAACAAAAAATATTCTGCAGCTTCAAGTTTACGATGCTTTTGTTTGCCTCACTTCCCCTCTGTACTGTGAGTGTTGGCAAGACAGGTTTCAGTCTGGGTAAGGTTAAATGATTAGCTATTCTTTGTAGCAACTCCCTGACTTAATTCAATGATATGTTTGCTTGTGCTTCCTATACTGAATAGTAAGCATATGCATTCAGGAAAACAGAATGCTTTGGATAACAACTTAAAAGTTCCTAAATATCCAAATTTACTTAAAAAACCTGAATAAAATCTACACTTGTCACAAATTTTGAAAGAAAGGACCAAAAAATGTTTTTTTTTTAATGTGATTCCACTTCACATACATGTACTTTAACTTTTTATAAACGTTATTTATGGCTGCTCTATTTCTGCGTTCTAAACTGTGCTTTTTATTTTGTGCATAGGTTTTGGGTAGGGAGGTTGTCAAAGCATTTTTCTTTGCACCTTATTTGGCTCAGTAGACTAATTTTGTTGCACTACTTCACATTTTATGTTGGAACAATGACAAAGATTTCTCTCTCTCTCTCTTGCTTAAGGTTGGGTTTTTCATGAATTTCTTCAGCGTGATATGCAGCTGCAACCAATTTTATTTTAAGGCTTTTTTACCACCGGTGCTGGTTAATGAACGTACATTCATTAAATAAATTAAATAAGTGTAAAGAAATGCCACTTTCAGCTCTTTTAGGATTGATGCGTCGTGTTTTTACACATAAACATAACCAGCAATCATATAATTTGGCCCATTAAACTTCCTTTGTTTGTCTTCTGTGTGTCACTGTCTGCTTTTGCACATGTGGTTTTTTTCTAACCACCACCCCGAAGGCCAGCCTTCGCCTAATTATTCTTAAATTGTGGCTGAAAAAAAAGGGAAAAAAGTTTTCTTTTTTTTTTTTTACATTAGCTCAGCAGCAGTTTCCTCATTCATAACAATTGGCACTGGTTTCGTTCTGCCTGCCAGAGCTCACACCCCAACCATTTTCATTTTCCGTCGTCCATTTGTTTCATTCATGTCATGGATTTTGGCAGCGTCCAGCAATGTTTTCCTGATGGCCGTCAACCTTTCAGCGCCCGCCTTTCCAGTCGGGAGGCCCCGCCACCCCTTTTGTGGCTTTGTTTTGAAGCGGGGTGAAGAAAATTCGGAAACAACAGTTCCCACTTGTGTTGAACCCCAACATATCTTGAATTATTAACTGTAATCTAACTCTGAACAGGAGACACTTAAGCAGAGACACGTAAGGCTCGGCTGGCGCGCTCTCGGATAGAGATGAAGATTTTGCTAAATTAAAGGCGTTCATGCGACGCAGATTTATGAAGAGTTGTTTGGTCAATTAATAAGTTAAAAAGTCCTGTCAGCAGCAATCAGCTAACATTGTTTAGTCTTTATAAGTGAAAGAAGTCGGTGTTTTAGCTCCATTAGAAAAGAGACTGAAACAAGTGAATCGGTAGAGTATTCATAACTAGAGGTGCGCCGATCGATCGGTCACCGATCATAATCGGCCGATTTTCGTGAAATCGGTGATGATCGGGATCG